>NWBT01000050.1:4123272-4137698 GCA_003386485.1 Colletotrichum lentis
GGGGGCAGGGGGGCAGGGAGGTCAGGGGGGCAGGGAGGTCAGGGCTTAGAGGATGTCAGTGTTTCAGACCAGACAGCGATATCTGCGTACCAGAAGGTAAAGCCCAAGGGGAAGGAAGGAACGTGAGGATGAAGATGAGGGCTAATGAAGCGGTCTGCATCCCCTACGTAGTAAGTGCACGTGCATATAGCTAGCTGTAGGTGCTGTCGGCGGAGCGTGTAAGAGGCCGAAGACGGTGTCCCAAAGCAGTGTCCAACGAGCGCCGCTGGCTCCTAGCAACTTGGACGGCCAACGAGGCGTCCGCCATCTCGAGCCATGCCGTATTGGTCCGGCCGGTTCATCCCTAGGGTGGATAGTTTGAAAAGGGCACCATGGCAGACGGAGAAGGGGCATGTTACCTTTATTTCTCATTTACAAGCTGTAATCTTGATCACCTTGGGATGGGCAGGCCTGTTTTGATGGCCGTCTCCCCCGCGCCAGCAACCCCTCGTCCCGTCTTATCATGCGACCCGACCTTAGTCGCCCGCTTGCATACACACTATGCCGCACGTAATCAAACCACAAGGGCTAGCACGGAACTCGGTTCGCAGCGAAAGCCAGTCACAAGTTGAGGTGCGTTGCACTCTCAGTGCTCCTGATGAGGGGGCCGCGAAGAGCAGAGTGAGGGACTGCTGGTAGCTAGCTAGGTGGCATGCAGGTTTGATGGTCACCTACCCACCTGGCTACCTGGCTACCTAGCTTGCTGCCATGTATCGCGTGTCGGTCGGAGGGGAGGATAGTGGGCTGGGGGTATGAGGGTGCTCCCGAGATGCGCCTTCTTCATAATTGTTTGTCACCTTCGTATCTAATGGTTAGGTACCTCAGCCAAAATCCAAACCCCCAACCTGCTTGAACTCCAATTGCCAAAGGGCTCCAAGCGGAAAGGAGGTGTGGGTGTCTCCAAGCATCAAGCCATCACACTGAGATTAGCAACGAGAAGAATGTACACCACAGAGAGAGAGAGAGAGAGAGAGAGGAAGGGGAAGGGGATACACCCCCGATCCAATCCAATCTGCCATTTCACTGATTTGAGCTTAGAAGCAAAGCACATCCCAAGCCAACAAAAGTGTCTAAAAATGCACCATAGAACGCTCGTCCGTCAAGACATCCGTGACCACCCACCCCCCTCTCCTTCTGGGTGGTTTTTAATTCTTCACCTTCCCACTCACGCTCTGTCACCTTCTCGACGTGTCTCGCCTTCTCCCTCACAGCCCAGCGGTCCCTGTCTCTTACCTCTTTCCTCTTCGTCTTGTCTTTCACTAGACGGCCATCCCATTTCTTACGCTCACAGCGCGTGTTGTCTGTCTCTCCTCCTCCTGCGTCGTCCGAGCTCGGCCATACCATAGCCATTCTGCTCCCTTCCCCTTGACATTGTTGGAAAACGCGCGCGTCTCTGGACGGAAACGAGTCTCGCCCGTGAGGTACATATTGTCTGGGACCCTGTGGACTAGCGACGCACACCCTGTCACCACACACCTCGGGCGACGACCACGACGACCACCACCACCACCGCCGCCGCCGCCGCCGCCGCTGCCAACCACGCCAAGGCACGCAGCGACGCAGGTCCATCGCCTTACACGTCCAACAGCCGACAGAACACTTAGAACCCTGGCTGGGAAAGGCCCACATCACCTGCTTTGGCCCTGCCACTGGAGGAGTGCGTGCTTGGTCGTATGACAGATACAACAGCAGCCCAGGCCCCCAAGACCGCCATCTTCCATACCCACGCTGGATCCCTTTCCCTTTTTTCCAGGGCACACTGCATCTCGAACCGTCGTTGACGCCAGGGAAATAAAACGCCCGTCGTTGCCGTCCCTTCCAGCCCAAGTTACATGAACGGCCGGCCACACATACCCCTGCCCTACCCTGCCTGCCCCCCCCCCGTCACCAAACAACCTTAACTGCCATCCATACGTATTTTGACCATCAACCCACCCCGCTCACTCGGCTCGCCAGCTGGAGATAAGGGTGTTGTCGCCATCATCCGCATACACTCTTCCCGCTACCTGCGCCGTATCGCGAGCAGCTCCGGCAAGCCTAAATCATATTTGCGAGTCTCGCCGAATCACTCCAGCAAGAACGTTCAATCGCCATTCTGAGATTTGTAGTGGCGGTACTTGCACATCATTGATCGACATGTTATACAACATGAGCTATCCTCATGACCAGCCTACGGCACCGGCGCAACCCGTCAAACCCGTGGATGCCGCCCCTCGGCCGAGACCTCGATGCTCCCAGCCGATGCCCTTTGATCCGGAGGAACTATCTCAGAAGCTCGCCAAAGTCCTTGCCGAGCAGAGACTCCACGCCGAAAGGAGGAGGCGGGCCAGAGCAGAGGCCGCTGTCGCCGCCGGCGCCGCCACATCAGTGTCTGCGGTCCCCGAGGTCCAGGACACTCGGCCGCCGCACGCAAGCCTGGCCAGGGAGTACCTCGATCTGGGTTCTGTCAAGCCCGGCCACTCCACCTCTAGACCTCGCACTCAACCGCCTGCTGTGAAGCCCAAGAAGGAGGCAGCAGACTCCGGTTTCGCACGGCCAAAGTCCAAAACGTCCGACAGTGATCACCGCGACTCCCAAACGAGCGGGCAGGAGTCGTCTCGGCGAAAGGGCTCTGACAGTGAGAGGCATCACTTCATCCCGCAATTCGCTGCGGCGCAGTTTGCGCGCACAACAACGGCCGAGAACATGTCGGACAACAAGGGCCTCGTCCGCAAGCTGTCAAGGACAGCTCTCAAGCTCGCTCAGGGCCATCGCGAAAGACACCAGGAACGCAGCAACACCCAACGCGACCGGATCCCGGAAATCGCCGAGCTGGGCAATGACCGCGCGAACTGCGACCGCAACCACCACAGGCACACAATCGAGGGACCTCTGGTTGCCGGCCGGGCCGCTGAGACCTACCGGGCCAAGACCGCCAGGCGGGTGAGCACGGGTGACCTCCTCATGACCTGGGACTCTGGCGCTACATCCCCACACCCGTATGACGAGGCCGAGATGCCGGACCATGACCCCTATGAGCACAGGGTGGATTGGACGCAAAGTGATGAGATGCAGCCCCGCACAAAAACGAAGCCGTCGCTGCGCAAGGCCGACTCCATCTGGGCGCTGAAGAGCAAGCTCGGGGCTTTTACTAAGCACGGTCGCGAGGAGAACAGCTCCAGGGAGAACAGCCCGCCGTCTGACACGTTGAGATCGCCCAAGAGCGGGTTCTTCTCTCGCTTCAAGGTCAACCATTGAGCTTGAAGACAATTCAGGGACACACAAGGTCCTTACCTGATTTTTGACGACATGATGTAACCAATACCATCTATGCGTACACGGTGGTTTCAATGGACACCCTTCGAATGTGTATGGCTTATCCAACTCGATCCACCGCGACCCATTGGTGGCCCCCTCCCCCTCCCCCTTGTAATCATACACCGCGGCTCAGCCCCGATCCTCCGTCATCAGGCGCCTGATGAGCTCCGCATCCTTCTCAGCGGCCTGTTTTCGGATCACCTTCTCCGCCTCGGCGGCCGCACTCGCCTCTGACATGAGGTGGTTGATAAGCTCGATGTACTCTCGGACGCCCTCGCCATCTTCGCCTGACGCGTTTTTCGCCTTGTGCAGCGCCTTCTTGCCATTGCGGATGCCAACGTCGTGCGTCCACTGCTCTTTCTTGGGGTTCACGGCCGCCATCGCCCGCGCCTTCATCATGTCGTTGAGGCTGCTCCCCGTGGACTGCATCTCAGGCGGCGGCTCGGTGGCAGCGATAATCTCGAGCAGCCGTGCCTGAAGGCCCGGATAGCGCCGAAAGAGGTATCGCAGCTGGTCCGAGTCGTCGAGGACACTGAAGGGGTTCCTGGGGTCGTGGGGTGGCTTTGGCGCGCCGAACGGTGGGGGTTCAAGGGCAAGATCGCTAGCGTTGGAAGGGTTTGCAGCGGCGGCAGCGGACGGTTCGGGGTCTGGAGGGTGGTTTTCGCGATGGGTCTTATTACATGAGACGGAGCAACTTATGGCCACGAGTATAATGTCAGTAAAGATAATGTAGATGTAACGAGCGTTACGCAGGACGGGGAAATGAGGAATCGAAGAAGATGGTGCCGAGTGAGTGTACTTACAACGGTAAAGCGCAGCGCGTGCACTTGTACTTTCCCTCATTCTCTTTACACACGCCGCATATCCTGCTCCTCAGCGCTGTCCCTATCGTCGTTGTTGTTGTCGGTTCGGGGCCGCCGTCGTGGGCTTCATTTTTTGAGGGTCGTGATTCTGGGGCTGTTGCCGCACTCTCTGCTGCAGTTTCTGTTGCGGAAGCAGCACGCTGCCCTTCCGCCGCGATGTCCATCGCGCGACCCCGCGTTTCCTGCTCTTGGCCCGTCAGAGAAGCATTCGCCATGGCAGCCGTCGTGGCGCGGGTCTTGGCCTCGTCGTCTGAGGGGCTCGTAGCGCGAGAGCGCTTGCTGGCCGATTCAACTGGCTTGTCAAAGTCGGCCTGTGAGCGTTTGGGGGATCGAGGGGGCGCGGCAGAGGTGGAAGATGTTGCGGCGGCGGCGGCGGCGGCGGTTTCGTCAGAAATCGACATTTCTGGGTAATGAGGACACGGAGGGGCTCCTTCGTCGCGGCGGCGGCGGGCACTTTCGTCCAGATGCTGCTGAGTCTCTCGTGATGCAGATCACGCCTGTTGTCTTGAGCCGTGTGCGCTTCTCCCTGCCCTGGGCGGGCTGCTCGTGTAAAGTGTTTTGCCTGAAGGGAAGGTTGGAGGTTGGAGATTGGGCAATATTGATTCGCTGCCCTCTCGTGTACGTCGTATAGTCTTAAGCCGTATGGTGGTGAGACAGTTGCAATGTATTTTTCTTACCCCCTCCAGTGCGAAGTGAAGTGCTGATCAAAAAAGGACAGCGACCAATGATGATGATTATCATTTACAGCCCTGAGTGCTTTGTCTTCTCTTTTCGTTTCTTCTTTTTTTTTTTTTCCAAGTTGGCACGTTTCCCCTGACGTTTGGCAACTTCCCCCCCTCCTCTTCTCTTCCTTTCTTTTTTTTCTGCCGTTTTGTCGCAATTGTCCGAGCGCCGCAAGAAAGATGCCAGAGAACTTTCCAGCGGGGCATTGTTCCTGACCGCCTGGAAGCTGGACAAGAGCTCCCCACTATTGACCTCTGCCTACTGGCTCGGTCAAATCGGGAATTCTACGGGCCAAATTTCATTATTATTATTTTTTTCCTTTTTTTTTTTTCCTTTTTTGCGTCATCCTGACAGGGCCCCTTGCATCACTGTACCTGTACACAATCCCCGGCGACTCTTGGTCCGATTGGGAAGACCGAGAAGCCGAGGAGACCCATGATTGGTAATACGACGCTTAGGAATTGAGCGGCGACAGGAGGAAGGTGGAGAGTCTCGAAAAAGCCCGGCTTTCTACGNCCCCCCCCCCCCCCCCCATCCAGCATTCGGGTGTAGTGCCGAGGACTAGCTGAAAGACCCTGTAACATGTTGGATAATTGAATGATCAATATTTCAACATCTCCCGTACCTCGCCTCTTGAGCCTCACGAAACTTCCATCTCATCATCGTTGACGTTGAATACTCCTCGCTCGATCATAACCCGACGACGACAACAAGGACGACGACGACGATAACTCTACACGCATACACAATGTCCTCCTACAGAGCGACGAGGGCGGCCTTCCGCGCCGTCGCGCGTACATCCAAACCCGCCACCAGACCCGCGACGACACGCCTTCAACAATCGCGGACCTTTGCCAGCGTCCACTCCTCAGCCGCGGCAGGCCTCCTCCAGCAAACTCGTCTCCCCCGGAGCACGACACAACAAACTCGACAAGCCGCCGCGCGACGGTCCCCGTTCGCCGGACGCCAGGGCGGCATCCGCACCATCTTCATCCAGACCGAGCAGACGCCCAACCCGGACGCCATCAAGTTCCTCCCGAACCACCGCATCCTGCCCGATAACATGGCGACGCCCTTTATCGAGTACCTTAACCCGCGCTCGACCATCGCGCCACCCTACCCCTCCCCGCTCGCCGCCCAGCTCATGAACATTGACGGCGTCACCTCGGTCTTCTACGGCGCCGACTTCATCACCGTCAGCAAGTCCGCCGACGCCAACTGGGCCCACATCCGGCCTGAGGTCTTCGCCCTCATCACCGAGGCCATCACCTCGGGGCAAACCATCGTCACCGTCTCGGAGAAGAAGGACGGCGGCGCCGTCGGCGCATCCGGAGAGCAGCAGCCACACGGCGAGGAGGACAGCCTGGCGTACGACGAGAACGACAGCGAGGTCGTGGGCATGATCAAGGAGCTGCTCGAGACGAGGATACGGCCCGCCATCCAGGAGGACGGCGGCGACATCGAGTTCCGTGGGTTCACGGACGAGGGTGTCGTGCTGTTGAAGCTCCGCGGCGCGTGCCGGACGTGCGACTCCAGCACGGTGACGCTGAAGAACGGCATCGAGGGCATGTTGATGCACTATGTAAGTCGCGACCGCTCCCACCTACCCTCGCCATTGCAACAACAATAACAACAACAACAACAACAACAACAACGACAACCCCCTGTTCAAGAGTTACTCGTGACTAGTGTACTAACACCATCCCGCAGATCGAGGAGGTCAAGGGCGTCGAGCAGATTCTCGACCAAGAAGAGGAAATCGCCATCCAAGAGTTTGCCAAGTTCGAAGAGAAGCTCAAGGCTCAAAAGGGCGCCGAGGCAACCGCGGCGTGAAGCCGAAGTTGGATATTGGTTGTGCTCTGCTTCGCAGGACTTTGGGATCATGGGTAGAGGGAGTTTGGGGGTGCACAGTTTCCTGTAGTAACAACGCTGTATAATTGAACAAACGTCACACTTGGCCTCACGCCGATGACAAAAACACAATACCCACCCACTAACACTACCCTTCGTCGCGGCCTCGTCGGTGCCCTCTTCCCCCTTCCTCCTGCCTCGCTCGGTGAGATGGGTTGTGTTGGGAAGCCGTCCGCCCAATAGACGCATCAAGCTCGCGAAAGGCCTCTTGTGTTCGCTTGCGCATGATACGGGCCTTGCCGATGCCGACCGGGTTGCTTCAGACAAACTCCAAAGCCTGGACCGGTCGGTCCTGGGAGGCCCTTCGCCAGCCCCTGCAATCCTCTCAACGGCGCCGGCCGTTTTCGCAAGGGGAACACCGCTGCACCAAGACACAGCGCCGTCGTCGACGCGGGGCAAGGGCCGCCATCGTATGTGCGTATTCTAGACAGCCCCCCCGTCGGTCACGAACAGTCAGGGTTGGCGGAAAGATTCCTCCTCCGTTGGCGCTGATTGGCCTCTGGCCGCCCAAGGGTTGCTGCAGCGGACCAGGGCGGGGAAGCCGGGAGGGGGGGGGNGGGAAGCCGGGAGGGGGGGGATGTGCTTCGCCGCCGCCGCCGTGCAGAGGAACGGCCTCCCCCTCAACTCCTGCCAGTACGTAGTGTGTCAGTCCTCTCCTGGTGGTCTCCAACATATCCAAGTCTCCTTAAGCGGCGGCCATGTCTGGCGTGTTCCCAAGCCCCTCCTTGTCGGCCAAGAACAGAAAGCAAACCCAGCGTGAGATCGTTCGACCCTCTTTGGTTGCATAAATCCAAATTCTCCCCCGGCTTCCGCTGGTCGATCTCCCCATTGTCAGGCCAGCATGCTGGGTCGGACGGATGCGTGTCCCGTTTAGCACAACTTGCAACGGTAAGCCCGCCCTCCCCCCCTGCTGGCCTTGACCGACCCTTTCGCTGAAGAATGTCCTGTTGAAGCAAGCTATTTCAAGAGCAATCTTACTGACAACCCGCAAGAGACCCGCGGAGAAGCCATCTTGCGTTGCCAGGGTTGTGGAGTCCTGACGTACATTGTCAGATTGTGACCCTCGGACATGTCAGATGCACTAGCGCGGCGATGGGCAGCCGTGAAGAAGACAAAAGAGCACCCTGGTCAAGGCTGTCCCTTCCATGAACCTATCCGGGTGAGGTCATTGCTGGTCGTCAAGTGGCCACTGATCATTGATCTGCTTGTACACCTGTACTTATGTATGTTCGACGCCGTTGGGACGTCTTCATTGGCTTCTGGGTTCTTTGGAGAGTCCGCCACTGCAGTCGCCAAGGTTGAGTTTAATGACGAGATGAGAATCCGGGGTAAGAACCTCTGGCCGATGTTTTGACTTTCGTCCTCCATCGGCGTGGGGTCGTCGTCGTCGATCTTGACTGGGCGATGCGATGCGTTGCGTTTCGGTGCTGTCTTTGGTGGTCTCATCTGGCTGCAGCAGAAACAGTCGCTTTGTCCGTGGTGTACTGTACTCTAGTTCGAGTTGTCTGGTTGCTGGCTCTGCGTCGTCATTCGGGCGATGTCTATGCCCTTGTGCAACCAGCTTTTGTGTGTTTGACCGCCCAGGAGCACCGTACGGCTAGTTGACTACCAACGGTGATGAACCACCGACCATGACCAGAGACGGCGGTAGACGTTGATCGCCTTCTCTCCAATCTGAGTGGCCCCAATCGAAACGCGCAATCCTGCGCAATTGCACCGGCGCGTCAGCATCCATGGTTGCATTTGCCCATCTCTCTCGGTGCGCACGCCCGCCTGGTCCCATCGGTTGCCGGCAGTGCGTTTGTACTTACACACACACGGTCGACAACACTATCTTCTCGTTGACGTATCAGGCCTTCCAAACGTGCCATATGTCGGAAGTCTCAATGGTGCTACAGTGAGGGGTAAATGATCAATGGAGGTTGCTGCAGCTTGTCACGCGCACCCAGCTAACCCCCCCTCCCCCCCTCTCTCTCCCTCAAAAGGTTCGGTCGATCGAACTGTTTTCTCACTGACCCCTCTTGGTCTCGGAAAGGTGCCCTGCACCCGGACCTTCAACACCAAACCTCCTGCCCGCATGTGCATGCTGTATGCGCATCCGCGGCGCTCCTCATCTCGACGACAGAGATGGCGGTCCGTCTCTTCCTATGCCAGGGCCTTTGCTTCGAGGAGAAGCTGGAAAGGAGGGTGAAGAGTTAGCCCGGTGGTCGACATAGGTGATCAACGGACTTAGTTTGCCCATCGGACTACCTGGTGTGTCGTATCGGCATTGCAGGGCTGTTTCTTTTCTTGGCATTGGCACAGCGAAGGGTTCTCCAACGTTCCTAGTGGGTGCCCGTTGTGGTGAGAGCTGCTGGTGTCGCGGCTGGTACGGATATTACCCGGGAGTTTTAGTCATCATTTTGCTGCGCTAAAAACCCCCTGACCTCTATGCGGGGTGTTGGATAAGAGCCGAAGAACAGCTGCAAGGCCCTTCGCAAAGTCGCCTTCCCCAACGGCGGAACCCCAAATGCTGTTTGCAAGGAAGGACCTTGAAGACCTCGACCGTGGCTCCCGCCTGCCGTCGCGATCCGGGGCTGGTTGGCGGCGTGTGCGCGCAAGATCACAAGCGAAAGAGATAACGAATGTGTGTCTCATGCATGTCCGCAGTGTCGGCATTGTGATGGTAAAGGGCGAGACCCTACAGCGCCACCTCGGACGCTCTCATGGACGACGTATTTGTGACGAAGAGGACTACGACGTACGGATAGACACTGATGGAATGCTAAAAGAGAGGGGGGCGGGGGGTCATAAGTGCTGCGATGATACTTGTTAGATGTTGCGCTATGGCACCGCTGACACCACAAGTTTGGGCTTGGCCGGGTGCTGATAGAGGGGCAAAACACAACCAAGGTTGAAGGATCGGCGATGGACGAATAGGCGCCGCCTGTTGCAGCCGCACCTGGATCAGATGATTTCCCCATGCTTTGAGACCGAGGGAAAGCATACCAGAGGAAATCTGCATGGTGGCCGACACTGTCGGGACCATCGTGAGAGGCGTTCTCTCAGCGATATGGTCCTTGGTACCGAATGATTTGGAGCGTTCGACTTACATAGCATACCCAGCCACGAAACATCATCTTTCGGCTGAGAAGAAGCCCAGGCAGAAACAATTGATATTTGGTCATGTACCATGTGTGGTATACTATGTACGGCAACCGACCTCGGCAGCCGGGCTGCATGGCCACGGGACGCAGGCGTATCACATCAACCTCTTCTCTGCAGGCGTTGCATGTCATGAGCGGGGCAAGGGGCGCTGTGAAGCTGGGGGAGTCGAGGGCATCGGAAGAATCTCATGCGAGCGTGCCACCAACTTCCTGCAGAGACGCAGACCAACAAGTGTCGAATGGAGACGATGTCTCGCAGCCCACTTTGTTTGGGAAGCTTCCTGATCGCCGAGGCCGATTTTGATTGAAAAGGCAGCAAAGAGCACGTCTCCAGTCTGCGCCGTCCGTTGACTTGTAGTAAGAATTTCTGCTAACCAGAATACAAGGTAGAAGGCATCTTTAAAAAAGCAGCTGTTTTGCAGTGTCGCAGGGGCATCTCTAAACCAGTTCGGGTGGCTGTAGCTTGAATCGAGGTACGGATACCTGGCGGTAACTCCCAAGTCGAGTGCCTAGTCAGTCTTGAAGTGAAAACAAGATGCCATGTCAACAGCAGAGGTAACCCAAAGCAGGTAGCTCAGACGGGACAACTAGCATTCATACAGGTGTCCTGGGAGAAGGATCCCTTTCGACTGTGTCTTCTCTATCATGGCTTTATTTCCCTGCTCCTACTCTCCTCCTGGATCTGGAATCCAATGTGTGCAAGCTCCCGTGTTTCTTCTCAGTTCGCCATACGGATACACTAGGAACAAAGGACAAGGAAGGGGGTAAGGAACAATACAAGACGATTGGACCTCAGCACACAGACGGCCCCACTATCTACAGCCCCTGCCCCTGTGCGGCCCGGCCTGGCCTGACTACCTGGCTCTGACTGGCAGTCGCGCGCGGCGCAGGTCATCAAGTGGATCTGCACCTGGAGAAAGTGTGGGGAACTGCAGAGATGCCAGTCAGTACGTACCTGCGGGTAATCAATTTTGGCTAGCTCAGACCCGCTGCTTGCGATGGGAATCTTCTTGACACTGTGTGTCAGGGTGGCAGGGTGGCAGGGTGGCAGGGCGGTCCTTCCTGCTTGCATGGTGCCTGCTCTTGAGGTTGGATCTCGACGGAATCTTGTGCGGGGTTGGTTTTTTTTTTTTTTTTTCATTTGCTGAATGTCGCAAAAACAACAGAATTACAGAATTTCCTCTTTCTCCCAACCCAACGTTGACAAAACTACCATTTGGATAACAACTCCCCCTGGAGCGTCCCATGCAAGCTCTATCTTGTCTTGAAGGTAGCCCCAGAAGAACAATCTTTCTCGCCACCACCACCCTCAAGTCAACTTTCTCTCTTACAACTTCTGGATGAATTCTCTCGTCTTTTTTCTTTTCTGCTTCGATATCTGGGCTATTTGCCTGACTGTCCCCTGGACGGTGTTTCCTCAGGTCCGTCTCTTTCCTTCCCTCCTTCACACCCTTTCACAAATATTATAACCACTTAGCATCCTTCAGCAAAAAGGGTGGAATCATCTGGCTTGGGGGGGAAATTAAGGTGTCCTGCCTTTAAAGACCCAGACTGCCCTTTAAATGTTCTAACATGTTTTGTAGATGATTGGATACCTTCTTCCCTCTCTTACCTGCTTTACCACCACCACCACACGCTCCTCGATACTCTCTAGGGCATGGCAGAAAGGATTGCCCAAAGGAAAAATAAACCTCGCTCAATTCATTCCAGCAAGTGCTGATATCTGTCATGTGGTATAAGGAGAACAAGCAAATTCCATTCTCTATAACAGGACCCCTTTCTTCCTCTTCTTCGTCTTTCTTCTTCATTGTCCTGGCTTCATTGCACATATGCCTACCTAGTGGCTGGCTATTCAGTGTTTATGACATGCCCTTCCTCTCGTGCTTTGTCAGTTGTTTAGTGCCCTCTCTACCTACTCTTGGAAGCTGGAGCAATGGCTAGAGAGCTTTACATTAATGTCTTGGCGCCAGTTAGTATCCCTCTCAACTGACAAAAAGAGTTGCCATTTGCAACATCGTTATTGACCTAAGGTGTCATTACTTGCTGAGAAGAAAGCAAATCACAAACAACAACCTTATACCCCCTGTCCGATCAAGACAAGCAAAGAAACTTAAAATACAGGTACCTGTACACCCGTCCAGCTTCAAGGCAAAGTGCCATGTCATCCAAACCCCCTCTCGTCAAATAGCTCTCCTTCCTCTTCCCTTTTCATCTTCATGTTATTGCGACGTCAATGTCCCAACACCCCCCTCCATACAATACGATGATTCAATGGGACCTATCCACTTGTCCCCCTCCCCACCGATATTACCCGACTTGATCCACCAGCCCGCACGCACACTCCCGTCCCTGACAATCAACCAATCCTTACAGACACAAGCTTGCCTTGCCTCCCGTGTTACCTTGACCCCTTTAGGTCAACGCTACCCTACGGTATGAGGGCAAGGCACAGATGCCTTAAGGCTAATACCTACCAGGGCATGGTCTGTTAGCTTGCATGCCCCAGGCACGGGGTTGGGGTTGGCATTGGCTCTGCTTGTACTCACAGTGTACAGTGTGCATGCTGCCCTTGGCTTGAAGCACACACAGACAGTCGCACCAAACTAACCATACCAAACCAACCCAAATTAGAACAGGATGTGCATGACTGGACTGGGCATGCCTGGTCTGGGGACTGGGACCTGGAACTAGAGCTAGGAGTTGGAGCTGCAATCTGGAGCTGCAACTTGGGAGGCATACTGCACATTACCCTACTCCTGTTGCTACTATGCTCTACTTTGTCTTGCGTTCTCTACTTTGTCTTGCGTTCTCTACTTTGTCTTGCGTTCTCTACTTTGTCTTGCGTTCTCTCTTAATTGTTATGGCCTGATCTTGCCTTACTAAACCTGGCCCTATCTATTTACCTCCTCACTCTGTCTCTATCCCTAATACTTAACTTGGGTTTCCTTGCGGTGCAGAGAGGGAACCACCTTTGATATCTCCTCCTTGTTGCTTCTGCACCCTCATCGTCTTCTTCTAAGCTCCAGTCCTGTGGTGCGCTCCCTCCCCTCACCATACATGCGCCTTGCATCCATCCCCCGTCCCCCTCACTGCGGTTTGTGTTGTTGAGGAGCTTGCCACCTTACCTCCCACCTCCATAGCTACCTCTCTAGACTCGCCAGGTACGTCACGGATACGCTGGACTGGACCCTTTCACTACCTATAGGTACGCACCAGCCACTTGGACAAGCTCTGGTCTCGTGTCGCAACGTCTTTCCCCTCCCCCGCTTCCGCCGCCAACGTACTACATACAACTGTGACCTCTTTCCATTGCTTTCTCAAACCTCTCCAACACNCCCCCCCCCCCCCCCCCCGGCTCCTTGCTTCTCCTCATCTGTCATTCGAGCCCGTCGCACTCCCCAAGGATCGAGGGGCACCGCCCAAGACAATTTCATCTCCCCCCTCCCTCAAGCATCCGCACCAGCATATCCACTTACTTCCACAACTCTCAACCCGCATTCCACTTTGCGACCGTTCTCTCATCCACTACGCGACCACAATGGGATGCGCCTAACTTCTCTGTCGCACTACCATCTCCATCCCTTCCGCTAACGACATCGGACCTCGATTCTAGACAGCACGCATACAATACACACGTACAGCACACGCACAACCACGATTTGGCCTCGACGACCACGGCCCCAGCTTTGCCGCGCGAGCCCTCGTCACCCATAACGTTGGGTGTTTTCCTTTGAGCAACTTTGGGTCTGGGTTAGACGGGCTGGTTTAGACGGGCTTTCGCGTTTTTCTCGGCTCCCGTTCCACGCGCGCCATAATCATCTTTGTTTCCAGGCTCTCATACCCATCACGCGCGCGGTTTCTCCCGCCCTCGTCTCTCTCCCTCTTTCTCTCTCTCTCTCTCTAACTCGCTCACCCACTCACCCGCTTTCTCTCACTCCATCCACGCCGCCTTAATCTCATCACTCTCTGCCGGAACACCCTCTTTCCCTGTTCCGCCTGCGCTTGCGACTCCGCCAGATCAGCGCTTCCCGCCACGCACCCGTCACCTCATCGTTCGTCACCTACGAGCCTCAACCTCAACCCAACGCGCGCCTTCTCACGTCGATTCTACCTCGGCCCCGACCAAACAACTCTTCAGCATCGAGAGATCCCTGTTTTCGACACCCTGGCGATAGATCTACCCAGCTTCCAGTAGTTCGGTACGTACCTGATTTCACTTGTCTGCAGTTACCTGTACGAAACACACATTCGTAGTCGCAAAGCTGCTGCTGTCGGGAAATCCTCCAAAGGCAAAGCTCCATAGCTGTTCGTTGGTCCATTGCTGGGCACCATCATCTGTCTGAATGGATGCCCTACGCGTGTCGCCTGTTCCTTCCACCGCCTCAGCCGTCTCGAGAGGAGCCCCTCTAGACAGTCCATTGGGTCAACGCTGTCTGGTACTCGGGGG
>NWBT01000050.1:4137735-4167244 GCA_003386485.1 Colletotrichum lentis
CCCCCCCCCCCCCCTCGATGTGTGCCAGTCTTTGACCGCCTCTGGCTCGTGGCTCGGACCTTGTGGCGGCTTCCAGTTGTCCTTCGCCAGTGGCAGCCAGCTTTGACCTGCAGCCTAAGCCGCTGCTCGCCGTGACACCCAACGCTGGTTGCGGCGAAACTCGTCTCTTTCATCTTGTCTCACGGCGCTTGCCTTTAACGTTTGATGACATAGCTGCTAACCCAGCGACTAGTCTCATTCGGTTACTATCGCCTGGAACAAACCACCTGACCGATTTTCATCAGTTCATCAGCCTAAAACTCACTGTCGCCCGTTTGAACGCATTGCTTCTCGCAACATTTCGAGGGCTACCCAGCAGCTCGCGCCTGGCAATTTCAACCCTTGACCAAGTCGCGATTTATAGCTGACCCATAGTCGATCCTCCACTTGAACCCAGTAGTAGGACAATGAGTTCTGGTACGGGAAGTGCCGGCACCGCCAAACCTGGCCCGCCTTCTAAACAAGGCCAGGGCGCTTTCTCCGGCGTCAGCAACCACGCTATCCTCCTCGACAAGCTCAACCGGCGATCGACGCCCGATTCTGAGGCTCTTGCGAGCTCAGACGACGAGGCCGACTCTCATCGCCAAGAGGCCTCACAACAGGCCACCCAGCCGCAGAAACCTGTCAGACGCGCCTCTTGGCTCAATGATACTACCCAGCCACTACCTCGACCCCGCAAAGGCTCGTTTGCGAGCAGCTCCATGTCTCCTACTGCGTCTCACCCAAGCACTCCCTCTGCCGAAGGAACCGCCCCTTGGGGCACTCACACCCAATCGTCGGGCGTCATGGGCCGTGCTCCCGTGTCCGGAGGTTCCTTCACCTGGGGAACAGGTATCTGGAACAACGAGAGGAAGGACCCCCCCTCTCGCCTCAGTGAAGTTCTGCCTTCGCCCACGTCTACGATGCCGCCCGGCTCGGCTGGTGGCTCGTTCTTTGGTACTGACGGCAACTATGGCCAGACGTCTCCTGCGCCCAGAGACTCTGGCCCCAATGCCCAAATCCCCTTTGCTATTCCCCTCCATCCGACCCCCAAGACCTACCGTTCTCAGTCATACTCCGTCGGCCAGTTGGAGCCTGACGCGCCCCCGGCTACGATGAGCAGCTCCACACTCCTGGGCCGTGGTCGTGCTCATGGACACTCTGGTCTGCAGCACCGTCCTTCTCGTCCCAGCATGCTTAGTGAGATGTCCAACGATGCAGGACTGCTCGGCAAGGTCAAGGAAGTGGACGATGATGACGATGAAAGTGCGACAGAGTCCATGCAGGGATCCATGCATCAGTCCGCCGAGGCAAAGACGATTGAGTTGCTTGCTCGAGAAAACGCCATGCTTCGTCAACAGCAGCAACAACAACAACAACAACAGCAGCAGCAGCAGCAGCAGCAGCAGCAGCAGTATCAGAACAGACTTCGCCCGAGAGCCTCGACTGGTGTGGCCTACGGACTGGGCAATGGTTACGCCCTGCGCGAAGCTGTCCCCGAGGAGTCCGACTTTGCTATTGACGAGCTCGATGAGGTCAACGACGGAAACGAGATGGCGGCGAAGAGAGCCTTGGGCCGGAGAATGAGTGAGTATGGAGCGTCTGGATTCCGCTCGCCGTACGAGAACCGGAAGCTGGAGAATGTCAAGAAGGCGTTCTGGCACAGCTCTCTTGGCTTTGGCGGCCCTGAGGGACAGCAGAGTCGGAGACACTCGTTTGCCGACATTCCAACTCGTCAGGGCTCCATCAGTTCCATCAATGAGTCTTTCAACGCGCTTGACAACCCCGTCACGGAGCAGCAGCACCCCCAGGATTTCTCTATGGTTTACTCCGAAAACCAGAACACCTATCCTCTCGGCAACACCGGTAAGTGAAATCGAAAGCGGAGATGCCCAATGAAGGAGGCTAACCAGGACAAAACAGCTGCTTACTTCACTCCCGGAGGAGGCCTCGCAGCTCCCCCCCAGAGCATGCAATTCAACAACCCGTTCCCGTCGGCGTACACGATGCAACCCCCGTACGGAAACCGTGCACCCTCGCCCCATCGCAACGTCTACGCCATGTCGCAGCCGCGTCACAACCAGCTGTTGCACATCGTCTTGTTCAAGTGCGCTAGAGCCGATGTCTTTTACGTCCAGGAAGGCACCGGCCTCACCGTCAAGCCAGGTGACCTCGTTATTGTGGAGGCCGATCGGGGAACTGACCTCGGAACCGTTGCGAGAGACAACGTTGACTGGCAGACTGCCAAGGAGCTCAAGGAGCACTACGCCGAAGAACAGTATAAGTGGCTGATGATGTATTCTCAGAACGCCGCTGCTGCTCAGGACGGCACAGGCGCCGGCCTCATGGCGGCTGCGAACGGTCTTCAGGGCAGCGCCGTTGGTGGAATGGGCCCACCCAATCAACACCACATGCAGGAGCCCAATGCCGGCGAGCTCAAACCGAAGCTGATCAAGCGTCTGGCCCAGAGCCACGAGATCCACGCCTTGCGGGACAAGGAGGGCAATGAGGCCAAAGCCAAGCGCGTATGCATGCAGAAGGTCAAGGAGCACGGTCTGAACATGGAAATTCTCGACGCCGAGTTCCAGATGTAAGTTTTCCAATACGATAGTGCGCATACCAAACTAGTGAGACTGACCATCTCCAGGGACTGGAAGAAGTTGACGTTCTACTACTTCGCCGACTCGTACATCAACTTCAACTCGCTCGTCACGGACCTGTTCAAGATCTACAAGACAAGAATCTGGATGTCGGCCATCAACCCGGCCTCTTTCGCTAGCCCGACGTTAGGTATCCAGGCCCCTAGCGGTGTTGGGCCTGGAGCAGTCGGTGTTGGTCGTGGAACCAGCAACTCTGAGCGACGTTCCACGCAGCAGCAACAACAGCAGCAACAGCAGCAGCAGCAGCAGCAGCAGCAGCAGCAGGACCGGCAGCCTGGAGGATTCGGAGGCACCGGTCCAGCTGGTCGTGGATTCCAGAACTCCTTCACACCACCGTTTGGTGGAGAGCGGCCTGGAGGCCCTGCCGGCGGCTACGGTCAACAGAATTATCCCTACTCCCACATGGGCGGTATGAGTAGTGCGCCCCGGCCTGGAAACATGCCCTACATCCCGGGTGTCGTTCCATCGCTCGACAGCTACAGCTTCCCGGGAGCTGTCGACTACCAGATGCGGTCCCGGTTCCCGGCGGGAACTGAAACTGGCCCGCATGAGCCGGCCGGTGGGCCCCTGAACCCTCAGAGCGACTGGGCGGCCGCATTTCAGGGCCTTTCCTTGAACAGTCGTTAACGAAGTGTCTTGATCTCGACAGCGGAATCGCTATTGTTATTCTGGATTCATCAACTGGGCAAGCTTTTTGGCGAGCGTCCTACTTCTTTTTGGCCCTTCGACAAACTCGAACAAAGTGTCGCCACAGCTAACTGACTGATCGTACATCGATACGGTCAGCATGACTGGGGTATTGTAAGCATAGCTCATGGCTGCAGAGCCTGGCAACGTTTCTTTTTCCTTTTTTTAACCGGTTGGCGTTGGAAGGTTTCCATTTCTACGTTTAAATTGTTCCAAAACGGCGGGACCTTTGTGCTTCTTTCGGAAGACAAAAAGAAGACATAAAGGGGGTAGGAACGGGAAGAGAATATGTCGAACCCCAAAACACCTTGACTTTTTTTTTTTTCCATTTTCTCTTTTTTCGAAAATAACAAAACCCCCAGGAACCACGGCCTTTCCCCCAAACCCCCACAAATCATGATGATGAGAGATAAGAGGAGATTGAGAGAGACTTTCACTACTACTCAGGGCACTACCGACATAGACAGAGAGACTTCCTTATTACTTTTATTTACTCAACCCCCCACGAGCATGGTGTAACCTGAGATCAAAAAGGGACTTGCGGTTCTGGCCGGTTCTGGTTAATGGCTCGGCGTTGGATTCTTGTACGAAAGATTTTGCTATTCCATCAACTTCAGGTTTCGAGAACATGAGGATAGAAAACCTGCATGTCTGTCCACTACCTTGCTTTGCGTGGGAAACCCGTGATATGCTCCCAACAGAGCAGGCTATGTAGAAGCGACTTGTCTGATTAGGGCCTCGCTGGAAGCCACGCTGGCCGCGGCTCTCCAGCAGATGGGCTTCTTCTTCCGCACTACACTACCTAGGTAGTCGAGCACGCCTCCTCCCTGAGACCACGAAAATGATGGGAACAATCCCCCTTCCCCGACCTTGTTGAAAATTGACTCGTAAAGAGGCTGCTTGGACCGTAAGGCTAACTGCCGTTTTCCCGACAACGTCATGTGAATAAAGCATAACAAGTGTCCCCGTGGTCACTTGCAGATGTTCCAGTCCCAACTCGGCGGATGGGAGAGAATAACTGTACTGTGCTGACGTGCTTGTCGTCGCCCACTCGAACGAAGATGGTAGCCTTCCCCCCCCCTTTCTTGTTCTCTGTGCGCCGAGCGTCACCAAGTCACCAGTTTTTTGGGTGAACTTTCGTGCGACACTCGACGCATCTCTGGACCTTTTACCCACTAAGCCCTCGACTTGTCTAGACATTAACGAGCACACGGTGGATATCGTCGTGCCCTATGGCCAGCAAGGCCGTTCAGAGACAATAGCCGCCCCGCGCCATATAAACTCACGAGTTGTGACAGCTCAATCATTACGGCAGCCAGCCCACAGTAGACAGAGTCTTATATGATGCCAACAGCAAGTCTCTCCGACGGACCATTGCCTGAGTACTAAATATCTGACGCCCCATGAGGGACCCGGGGGCTTGAATACGAGTAGATCACAGGTAAGTTCCCTAAACTCACGACTACAATGGGCTTCGAGACCCATAATGGTTTGAATTGAAAGGTGTTGATTTCCAAGACGGGGGAGGGGCGCTGAGCGACTGAGAAAACTCTGGAGTACGAGGAGACTAACTTCATGTTGAAGTCATGATATAGAAGACCCGTCAGACTCGAGAAATTGTCTGTTTTTTGAAAAAAAAAAAAAAAAAAAAAAAAAAAAAAAAAAAAAAAAAAAAAAACTGCAACCCATTTGCTGCTCAGAGCTCGTTAATTAAACCCGATCTCGAATGGAGAACCGCTCGTTGTTCGTAGATATGGTTTCAAAAAATGGGCAGGCCTCACCGCAAAACAAGCACACACACCGAGAAGCTTACCGCTTACCGAAGACAGAAGGTTCCACAATTAGGTTCGGGGCAAACCCAACTGCGCTAACCATACTAGGACTAGCACATCGCTTACCGCGAATCGCACAACTCTCGTTGAATTTTCCCACCTTCCACCTTTCGATCGAACTTTCTCCATCGTCGTCGCCAATTTTTCATCATCACCACCACCAAAACCTCGGCAGCCGGATTTTACGTGAACAGCTGGTTTGTCCTCCTCTCTCTCTCTCGAGACAATCGCAGTCGCTCCTTTTATTTCCATTTCCGTCCATCATACTTCAAATTGGCTAACCTGACGTCGCCGCAGTCAAAATGGGTGCCCTCAAGTATGTCGAAGAGCTCCAAAAGAAGAAGCAGTCCGATGTGATGCGCTTCCTTCTGCGTGTTCGCTGCTGGGAAGTACGTTGAAACCACCCGATTCCGAACCATGTGGACGCACGACAAGTTTCTCCTCGTCTCTTCCCGCTCTCCTCCCGACCCTGGTTGTCCAATTGTTTCGCCCGTCTATGAGGGGTCGATCACTTCGAAAAAAACATTCGGGCCAGACGGAGGGGGGGGGGGCGCCGGGGCGATTCGAGAGAACTTTGCGTTCCTGCTATACACTCGTTGAACATTTGCTGAGAGTGCATCAATATAGCTCCGACAGCTGAATGTCATCCACCGCGCCTCGCGTCCCTCGCGCCCCGACAAGGCTCGCCGCCTCGGTTACAAGGCCAAGCAGGGCTACGTTATCTACCGCGTCCGCGTCCGCCGTGGAGGCCGCAAGAAGCCCGTCGCCAAGGGTGCCACCTTCGGTACGTCGAAATGATCCCTATCGACGGACGACCCTCGTCCACCGAAAAATCGGATGGGAGGGCGTCTTGTCCCAGCCCAAGTAGGATGGGATTGCTAACGGAATTGGAATCACAGGCAAGCCCACCAACCAGGGTGTCAACCAGCTTAAGTACCAGCGCTCCCTCGCCTCCACCGCCGAGGAGCGTGTCGGCCGCCGCTGCGCCAACTTGCGCGTCCTCAACTCGTACTGGGTCAACCAGGACTCGACCTACAAGTACTTCGAGGTCATCCTCGTCGACCCCCAGCACAAGGCCATCCGCCAGGACCCCCGCATCAACTGGATTGTCGCCCCCGTCCACAAGCACCGCGAGTCCCGCGGCCTCACCGCCACCGGCAAGAAGTCCCGCGGTCTCAACAAGGGCCACCGCTACAACAAGACCCAGGCCGGTCGCAGAAAGACCTGGAAGCGTCACAACACCCTCTCCCTGTGGCGCTACCGGTAAACGGTTTCGCCCAGCAGTGGAGGATTCCGCGGTTGACGTGGTGGTTCGCCCCATCGACAACGTCATCATCGTCTCGAAAACAACGGCGGCTGCCGGGTGTGGTGTTCACGGATTGCAAGGACACAAGGACGGCTACGGTGGATCGTCATCTTCATCATCATGGGTGGTACTCGGGATGCTGCTTCTTCGACGACAACTTGGGAAAGCACTTGATATCATGCGCTGGAGTGTTCTTCTCCCCCTGGTCTGAGACTCCAGGGGAAAAATTCAAATCGATACGAAAAATTGGAACAAACTTTCCGAGGTTCTTAAATAACGGCAGGCGTACAATGATGAATTACGTGATTTGTGATTTAAAGAAACCCATTCACTATAATACACCGTCCCCTCTTCCCATTCTGCTGTGTGACGTCTCGTAAAACCCGCTCCCTCGGCGCTGTCCTGGCCGGTGATGTTCTTGCATTTGGGCTCGCACAACGCGGACTCCCCCCCTCGGCGGGGTGGAAATTTTCGAACAGGACTCCGAACTGGTGGAGACAGACGGGTTTCGGATACGGATCACCGGCTGGGATATTTGAAGGGGCGGGGCGCTTTCCATTGCGCCCTCGCAATCGTCTTGACTATCGCAAGTGTCAATTCTACCCACTCCTGCACCTACATAGACACTGGTGACAGGGTATAGCTGGCCGACCACTTCTCTAACTTTCCAAATGACAGCGTGTGTCTGCTCTCAAGTCTCACGAATCACAATAGAAGTAAGGGAAATTTGTCTTTCAATGAAACTTGATAATTACCGACTGTTTCTGGCAACGCAGGTCGTCTCTGTCTGTTCTGTTCTTCGTAATATATGGTGTTGGCCATGAGGTTGCAGAAAGATTTTCCAATTTCAAATACCTCGCTGTACACCGTGTCATTTATGACGGGTATTTTCCCACTCCAAGCCAAGTAAATGTATCCCTCAAACGCCGTCTCTCCTAACCGTCGGGTGGAGATCTCTGCTATAGCGGGCCCATTCGTCGTTCTCCGTTTTTGATGGCCCTCACCTCTCAGAAGCGTGTCATGCCGCTCGCCTCGCTGTATTTGGTGAAGCGGGTGTTGCCAGTGTTCATGGGATGCATTGCGGTCGGTGGACGGTTTATATCGGGCATGATGGGACTGCAGCGGTCCTCGTCCCAGTCCCTGTCAGACTCCGAAGCGTGACCTTGCTCGACGTCAGGGATAATGGGGCCGCTGATGTTGGGGCGGGCTGCGGCGGTAGTGTTACTCTTGTTCCATGGAGCAGGGAACTTCTGCGTGAAGCGCTTGAACTTATTCGCCTGCTTCTCATCGCGGATGGAGTTGCTCCGAACCGAGTAACCGTCGACGAACGAGTTCTTGCCCGAGGCGAGGGTGCCATCACTGCGGATATTGCGGGCATTGATACCGTTGTGGCCGTCGCGGAATACAATGGACGAAACGACGTTGAAGAAGCCAAAAGTGATGACAAGGATGCCCGAGGCGAGGATGAGGCGCCATAGGGGCAGACCGATGGTCTCGGCGGAGAATGTCGGGTCGGTGGTGTTTGCGAGGACTTGGCAGCCCATGACGATCATGGCGATTCCCAGCCAGCTGAGGCCATGCTCGCACGAGAGGACAGGCCAGCTGCGCTCAAAGTATGTGCGGGAGACATCCAGCTCCGAGACGATGAGGAAGACGGCAACGGAAAAGGTAAAAAAGTGCGAGGCAGAGACGAAGAAGGCGAAGTGTCCTTTGAGGATGGACATGACGATCATGACCCAGGCCGAAGCGCTCACAGCCAGGAGGCCAATTATGTTGAAGGCGCGGAAGACGTTGAGGACCATGTGACCGGAGCCACGGAGGCTAGAATTCTCGGATAGGTTGAACATTTTGCGAGGCTTGTTGAGATCGCAGTTCGCGCACTCTCCGCAGCAGAGTTTATCTGTTGGTCTGGGGTTCGTGGAGGAACAGTTCTTGCACTTCCCGCAGCAAGGCTTCTTGAGCTTTGCAGGTTTCCTAGCCGATATCGAAGAGGTCGGCCGGGCCGAAGATGATGCAGGGGCTGAAGTGACAGAACGGCGTGAAGAGGACGAAGACGCAGAAAATTCTGAAGACATTGTTAGCGCGGAGTCCGTTACCGTGCAGCTATTTATCCGGCAAGCGAAGGAGTGTTATGAAGATAAGCGGCTGTTGCGATGGGGTTGGCAGCGAGTTCCTAGTCTTACCGAGCAGACCGAGAAGTCCAGCGAAGTGATGTTCCGGGATTAGGTGTCGAGCGAGGAGGGTTGTATAGGCTTGTGATTAGAGATAGGTGGGAAAAGATGCTGGAAACCAGTCCAGAAGAAGTGATGATATAGGGAAGTGTCGACGGCCTAACGATGAAAGAGTTGAATGATTGTAGGCGAACAGAATTAATGGACACCCGAGAACAAAATTGATCCGTAACTGTTCAATAAAGAGGGCAGAGGCAGGGGGCAAGCACCTGCTAAAGGACGGGTGGGCTAGTTCGACGTCAAAGGCAGGAAGGACAGGCGCTCCTTCTTTAATACGGACAAGACCCTTAGCATTCGTATCTTTTTCTCTCTCGAGCGTAAACCAAACACAGGGTGGGTGAAAGCACAACAATCCAAGGCAGGAAACAGCGCTAATGATCCCGAGCATGTCACCTAAAACTGCATCATTTACGTTGAGAAGGCAAGAACAAAATTAGGTATGGGTTGACCGAGGGAGCCTGCCCGGCGGCCCTACCCATTTGTTTCGCATTGCAGCCAAAAAGTTTCGAGCAAGCCACGGCCAATCCTTTGGGCAGCGCGAAGGGGCCGTCAAGGCCGGGATGGGTCAGTGGGCAAGGCAGGGAAGGAGAAGAGGGGAGACGATGGAGCGAGCGTTCAAGGGTTATCTCACGAACGACCTGGACGATCTGTTGATGTCCCGGCGTTACGAGGGCTAAGCTAAGGGGGGTGGAGGCATGAGAGAGTCGAACGACGGCGGCAGCGGCAGACGCTGTACTTCCCGAGGCTGAGGTTCCAGACGATGCTCTGCGGCTGCGTCCAGACGCTGTTTCAACGAGAGTCCCCTGGTCGAGCACTTGCAGCCGCCTGGGGGTATCTAGGATGGGGGTGATCTGTCAACCATTTGCAACCTGGCTAGGATCCGAACCGCATGGGTCGGGCAGCAGTTGGCCTGCAGCATGTGAGTGAGCCGATTCTCGTCGTGGAGCTGCTGATGTCCTCTGGCTCTGGATGCTCGGTGAATCGAGAGCGAAGACGAGACGAAGTAGGGTACCTAGCCTGGGCTTGCTGTGGGCTGCTTTTTATCCAATCATGTGCTGAAAGTCGGACCTCTGCAGTGCTTGTGGAGGGCCAGGGAAGCAAGCGCAGCTGAGGTGTCCAATGAAAGGGCGCCAAAGAGGCAGCGCAGGAGGCAGATGTTCAAGCATCGAGACCCAGAGAATACTGTGGTACTAGTAGCAAGCGGAATTCGTGGACTGCAGTCGAGAGCGTAGGGTGCGAGACTTATGGACAGGTCCTCAGTTCGCGACCTCGACGCCAAATCGATTGGATGAGAGGCAACGACTCTTTGTTTCATGCGAGTTTAGCAAAGACAGCCGCCGGCCGATATGTCAGGCACGGAGGCCCGCTGGCAAACCCCTGTGGACGCAATAAATACCGATTCGCTGCAGTGCGAACGGGGCCTGACTGGCAATTTACAGTGTGAGCGGCAACGCAGCGACGTGCATGAGCCTCTTTGGTTCTCCCGAATGCGAATTAATTCGCGCGGGTTAGCCCCAAACCTCCGCCGGTGCGAGCGGAATCCCCATTATGATGCCGTCGGCCGATGAAATGAAGACGTCACAAGTGTTCTACCGAGGCCAAAGTTAACGTCAACGCCATCTCGAAAGTCAACAGCAACAGAGGTAGCTTGGTGCGGTAGGACTGTTAATTGGGAGCACGCATCGGCCTGTCACCCCCCTTCTTGTCGAGCTGAACCAGCTACATTACTATATTCTCTGATTGCAAACGATCTGGCACCACGCACAGAAGAAGAAGAAACCTCACCCAGCTTGTCTTTGGAACGTCTGTCGTTGAGTACCTAGATAGCTTCAAGGCTTGGCCTCGAGCCCTCTCCTTCATGAGACCATTGGCTGTGGCCATAGCTCTGCGTTCGTCCATCTGGTTAGTCCGTCTGAGGTGGACAACTAGCGCCTCCAGACGCCATGCTCATCTGCACACTGCATCATGATCAAATGAAACTCAGTCGTGAAACCAAGAAAGACTGGACAATCCAAGCGGCCGTGCCTCGAGCGACTTCTGGCGTATCGGACGATATTTGCTTTCGTACCCCAAGTTATTTGTGAGTCAAGGGCCTGTTGGACGCTCGCCTATTAAGCGCCCGCTCACGTACCACCTTATTTCACGGTTCAACTCTCAAGGTCCTTTGGGGTATGGAAAACCACCCACGCCCAAGAAGCGTAGCCGCCCGGATAGCAGCGTCGGTTATCAAAGGAAGCCTGTCCAGCTTGAGCCGCATCGACCGATGGCATCGCCATGCGAATTCCAGCTTCCAAATGCAACCTCAAGCGCCAACACTGCCACGGCGGCCGTGGCGTGGCCCCGCGGCAAAACGTTGATTTTTTAGTTAGGCTGGTTGGTTGGTTGGTTGGTTGGTTGGTGGTTGTATTTATTTTTAGGGAGCAGCGACTCGAATAAGTATCAAGCAGATGAGTAAGCTGTTTCTGACATGATATAATATGTTCGCATCTCTCTTGCCTTGAGATTTCCACCACAGGGCTTCACATCAAGTGAGCCAAAAAAAATCGACAAAAGAAAAGAGGCTGTGATCCACATAAGATAACAACAGAGCCACCGTGATGATGCAGTGAAAAAAGGGCTTTTAGGCCCACTCTGAACTGCCCTTTCCTGCCTGGCCTGGCCTGTGCTTTAAGAAGCACGTGAGCAGCTTTGGTAGACCCGCCCGCCTTTGACCCAGGCCTAGCAGCTTTGCTCAAGTTTGCTGTGGCTTTCTGCGCCTGCCAGCTTGCTTTAGCTCACCTCAGCACACTCAACAGACCCAAACTCCAATCCCCTCTTCCAACAAATTCGCTACCGATTGAAGCTTCTTTCCCTCAATCAACTCGGCATCAAACGTCGATCTTCCAACACCCATACGAAACCCATTTGATCCAACTCGCAGCTCGCCACACCCTATCCGCGCTCACTGATTTCCATCGTTGCGACAACCTCAATTGTGACTGCCCAACTGCAACCCCCACTTGCTCTCTGTCTTCGTCATCTTCGCCATCTTCGCGACGATACCTCACGCCTGCCCGCATCAACGAGCCTCTCGTTGCAACACCCAAGCGATCGCGATAGCTTTTCAACGGATGATGTCGTGACGGCGTCCTTGCTATCTGCTTGGATCTGGTTTGGCTTGTGGTGCGGAGGACTTGGGCAGAAAGAGGGTCTAGACGCGAAAATTGGAAACTGCAGACCGGCCTCTCCCAGTTTAGGTTACCAGCGACGTCTATCCTCCAAAGCAGAAGACGGGCGCGCTTCCATAATAAGGGTGGTTTCTTGTGCTTTCAATCGCATACGGTGAAGGGGCTTGACCTTGGTCGAAGACGATCTGAATCTTCCCCACTGCCGCTGCGTCTTCGCCCGTCTGCGATTCTTGCTCGACGCCGCGTGCTCTTGACAGACAAACATTTTACTCGTCAGATCATCATTATTCGGCCAAGAACAATCCGCAATCATGTCATACGAATCATCCGCTGCCGAGGTCGCGGAGGACTACCGTCAAGCTCTTGAAGATTTGACTACCAACGTGCGATTCGAAATTAGCAATCTGACAATGATTGCGAGAGAGCAGACCGAGCATGCCCAGGTCATATCCGAAGTTTTACAGGATCACATCTTGAAGGTAGGCTATGCTCCCCGCTGTTCCATGGCGACGACGCGTGTCTCTTCTTCCTAGGTCGCGATGACAGAGCAACGAAGCTCCCTCTCCACCACGACTCAACCAGTGCTGACATGCCCTACAGGCTCCAGCACACAAGAAGCTGCCGGCTCTCTATGTTCTCGATTCGATCGTCAAAAATGTCGGCACTCCGTACACGCTCTTCTTTGGAGCCAAACTATACACAACGTTCATGGAGGCCTACGCTGCCGTCGACGGTCAGGTTCGCCGTAAGATGGACGAAATGCTTCGCACATGGAAGGAACCAGTTCCCGGGTCTCTCGATAAGCGGCCAGTCTTCACCCCCGAAGTCACGCAGCCGATCGAGAACGCTCTACTGAAGGCTCGCACATCTGCTCTCCAAGCCCAGCAAGGAAGAGGAGGTGGCCGTGGCCGACCTCCAGCTGCCCCCTATCGCGAAACCCCAACGCCACCAGGCATGCGACCCGGATCAAGCCAACCGATGCCATACAGCCAGCCCCCGCCTATGCCCCAAGCGAATGGCACTCGGCCTCCCAGCGCGCCGATTCCTCTCCATCCACAGATGGCGCCGTATGCGGTATGTCTTTCGCGCTCTCTCTTTCTTTCTCTCTCTCTTCCTTTCTCTCTTCCCCTCCTACTTTGACATCTCGGCAACAGCTACTAACTCGAGCCGTAGCCGCCTCCACCTTCATATAGTGCTCAGCCCTCAGCGGCTCCTGGCCTTTACCAGCCCCCTCCGCAAATGCCATACGTGGCTGGACTCTCGGGTCCTCCTCATGCTGCTGGGATCAGCAAAGACTCTCTGGCCCAAGATATCCAGAAGTTGATTGATGCGTCGAAGTTGGAGTTTGCGCAGAACCCACATGATCATAGTATTCAACAAAGACTCAAGGCGTTGTTGGATGTGCAGAGCTTGCTTCAACACCAGAACTTGCCCCAGGACCAGTTGGTCCTGATTAAGAATCAAGTAGCCGATCTTGCTGTAAAAGTGAGGCCGTTTTCGGCCCAGAGCTCAACCCCTGCTGCTACACCCGTCCCCTCTCATCCACCGCTGCCTCCTGCGGCGCCCGTAATTTCGTCTGGGCCACCGCAGCAGCAAGCTGCAGTGACGCTTGATGCGCTCTTGGGCCAAGGAGCTCTTGCTGCGTTGCTGAGACAGTCAACTACACCGCAGACTGCTACGCCACCACCACCCCAGGCCAATACAGCGATTCGGTCCCCTCCACCGCAGAAGGTCGAACCGTACCGACAGCCCAGTGCGACGCCTTCAGCGGATCCCATGGCTTTACTAGCCGGCTTACGACAAGCGGGACTGCTTCCCGGGCCGGCTCCGAGTGCAACACCAAAGCCAGCACCTCCTTCGGGACCGGTACCACCTCTCGGCATGCCCATGCTGCCTCCCGGCCTATTGCCCCCCAATCTTGCAAGCTTACTGGCATCGGGTCAATTGCCGCCGCGCCCTCCTCTCGGGGGCATGAATGGCAACCAGCTTGATGCCACGGCCCTCAAGCAGCAGTGAGTTGTATTCTTGGCCTCATGGAGTTGATGAGCACTAACAGTTCGCAGGTTCCAGCCACATCTGATACCCTCTGTATTCGAACAGCTGGGCCCCCAGTGTACTCAGTGCGGAAGACGGTTCAAGACGGACGAGGAGGGAAGAAAGAAGAAAATGGCACACATGGATTGGCATTTCAAAGCCCATCAACGGCTTGCGGAAGCAGAGAAGAGGGGCCAGCACCGCAGCTGGTACGTCGACAACAATGTGAGATACAAAGCCGATTTGAACAAGCCCGACTGAGATCTAACACAAGGCAGGACTGGCTCAAGTCACGAGAAGCCATCGACATCGATCACGTCCAATTAGCGGATAGCTCATCGTCTAGCCCCGGCCGGGCGAAGAAGGAAGCCAAGCCTCGGTATATCCCAGTACCGGATGCCTCGAGCGGCATCAACAGCGTGTGTCCTATCTGCCAGGAGAAGTTTGAGAATAAGTGGTTAGATACTGCTCAAGAGTGGGTGTGGTTGGACACCACACTGGTCGGCAACCGAGCATACCACTACAGCTGTCACTCAGAAGCGACACAGGCCAGGGAAAGCACGCCGGTATACTCGCGAGGAACGCCCGAGCCGGTGCTGGGCAAGCGCAAAGCGGAAGTGAGTAGATGGCGGATCATTGAATATCACGGGCGCGGACTGACGATGCCAACAGGGCGACTTGAAGTCGCTACGAGGTAGGGCCAAGAGAGACAAAGACGCAGCCAAATGGCCCAAGACGGAACTCGACTACTAGAAGTATTCCCAGTGACGGGCGAAGGCCGTTTGGTAAAGTCGGGCGGCTTCGTGCGAAATTCATTAAACTGCACTGAGTAGCTCACAAGAGCCATCTCTGCGCCGTCGCATAGGAGATAAACCTCCCCAAAGCATTACGCGGTGCCAAGGCAGATGGATTGGCTTGTGACGAATCATGCGACCCCAGAGCGGTGAGGCAAGGCGAAAATCCCTTGCCAGAGGAGAAAGGGATTTTCAATGGGGTTGTTCAGAGATGGAGTCAATCGTAGGAGGGGGGTTGTTGATCGGCACGCACGGAACACGGGAGAGCGAACACCCATGGAGCGTGGTGAGGCTCCGTGGTCGGAGTTGCCGGGCGAGTGATCGGCGAACGAGCTTCGCTATCGCAGTCGACATACATGCTTGGCAAGGCTAGGTAGGCCTGATAGGTAGGCCACACCAGCGGAGGCCTGATGTTCGTCCAACCTGCGGATTGACGAAGAGGGAAGGCAAGGCAGGACGAAGGCATGCAGAGCGCACATCGCGACATCACACCACCGCCCAGGTGATGGCGAAGCGAGCATCAGGGGCGATCTAGTTGACTGCTCACGTGGGTACGCAAATATTTCCCCGTGCAATATTGTATGACCAAAGATATTGTTTGTTAATGAAATGGGCCAACCGACCCCTTCCAAGTTAGCGGTGGGCTCATTTGTACAGCCCGGGCAGCGGGAACAGAAAGGAATTCCGCCTCGAACGAAGCATTCGCAACAATGAAAAACGAGTTCCGCTTGTGACTTTTGCCCGAGTAAGCTCCCCACACGAGCTTACCGTGTGGTGTGTGATTTGCATCTTTTGTTAGGCTGTGTGTGAAAGCGTCCCACCCCCACAGTCTTGACTCTGCGCCAACATACCTAGGACCGCTCATCAGCCTCCCCCGCAGACCGGTGTTCTGAATCCGTCGGTCCAACAGTAAGGTGGTGGTGGGTACGGTGGCGGGCCAGAAAGCTCCTGAGGGGTCCTTTTGGTCTGGGCGGACAGGCAATGAATGGTACTTTCGTTTTCGAGAGAGGACGGAAGGGAAAAGAAAGGCCCAAAGGAATCAATGGTTGGGCAATGATAGGGTTGCGTGGAGGCGAGAGACGTGGAGAAAATATGGAGAAGCCAGGTACATAGGCATGGCAATGGCCACCATGATGCACTTGTAAGCAGCGTGCGTACCTCCTACCGTGACCAGTTGGGCACCGGAGAAACGGTACGGCGGGGATAGCAGGAGCGGCGTTCGCATGTCCTGGTTTGACGCGGCAAGATGGTCCCGGGGGCGAAACGGTGGACGTCCAACATGGTCCCTTCTCCCGACCACCGTTTTTCTGGCTCCCCGAAGGTCGGCGTCGGATACGCCCGTCCGTCTCTGGGTGTCTCACCGGGGCTTGGCCGGGGGGGAGGCCGCTTTGTTCAACTGGAATCTATCCCATCTCCAGGGGTTTTCCCCTCAGTCATTCTTCTCTTACGGTTTCGAGTTCTTGAATCATGGTCGAGCCCCGTGTAAGCCTACGGGAATATGCGGCTGCGGCTCAGGCCCATTGAATTGGATCGCCCTGCATCAGAAAAGAAGACCCCGAGTTTGGTAAAGACTGGATCGAAAGCCGTCAGTGATGCCTGTTAACTCGTTCCTATGAACGGCAGGTCTCTCGAAATGCTCTCCTCCGGAATCATGTGGAGAAATCATTGTCATGGCGGGGTCAAAATTCCATGTCCTTCTTCCCCACCTGCACTATTTGCCCCCCCCCTCCCCTCCCCCGGACGGCTCGGCGGCCATGCCATTTGCCATTAACCACATATCGATACATGTCTGGGGAACGTCCATGTACACACTGATTACGTTTTGGGCCCTGGCCGGCCGGGGACCTCGCCAGCTTTACCACTTGCTTCCAGGCTCTCTTCTGCCCCCAGGTCATCTGCCGACAGTTGCGCCCCGTTGTGTCGGCGATATCGGACGTAGTAGCCGGGTACTCTTCAAGCCGCCCCGCGAGACAGCTCGGACCGGTAGGTAGGGTCTGTCTATGGTGAGTAGGTAGGTAGGTACCTTGGAGAGCCATAATCACAAGCACAGTGGACGAACACAACCACGATTGGCGATTGTCTCCAAGTTTCGTACCAATCTACTACAGAGTACAATGAAAGCAGGTTTGGAGCTGCAAGGGCAGAGGAAAACATGCAACTAACAACAACTGATGCTCATGGCGTCTCCGGTGACATGTCAATGTGGATCTACCCCTCCACTGCCCTCCATCCCGTCCGTCTGTGTTGCCCCCGCTACGAGGGTGAGCCGGGAGCCCAGGTGCCCAGCCCGGGTAGCGCTTGGAAGATGGCAGACAGTTCCCCCCTTAATTGTTTTTTTGCCATCCACGCGGCCGGTTGAACTGTTCCTCTTGCATCATGTACATGCAGTGCAGTCAACACCGAGCAGGGTAGCTCTTGTCCCTCAGTCTTGCCCCACTCGATGGAGGGGTCCAGATCGCAAGCAGACGCCATACACTAAGGTACCGGTGCACTTTCTCTCTCTCTCAGCCCGGCATAGGTCCCGCTCCGCGTCACCAGAAGGGGAAAAAGAAACAGGAGGAAGCGCGTGAAGGGTGTGGCGTGTGCCAATAAACGAGGTCTTGCTGGGCTGGTTGACCAGACCTCTGGTGTGCCTCCAGCCTGCGCTCATGTTCGTGTCAAGGTGCCTTTTTAAAGCAGAGAGCTTCCCGTCCTTTTTTAATTTTATTGATCAACAAGCCTGTGTCGACCCCGAGAGCCCTACGTTTTCATCTTTTTGTCCTCTTTCTCTATAGAACCTCTCATCAATTGCACGAGATCATACTCACTGCTCTATCTCCACCTGGTTGTGTGTGTCAAAGGAAGCTCTGTTCTCGAGTGGAAGCCCCTCGTTACAAATCGCCCATCATGGAGTAAGTAACGTCGTCAAAATGGAGCTACTTGCGACCGTGCCGGCAAGCTCCCAAGTCGCAAGAAGCATAGTCAATTGACCGACAAATCCTCCCTAGGCCTCCTCAATCCACCGCACCACCTCAACGTCTCGTGAGTTTGGCCCGATTGGCGCTTTGCTTCGTACCCAAAATAGAGGCAGGCAGACCATTGACTCGAAAGAATCGATCAGGATCACTACGTCGGCATTGACGTCGGCACTGGATCGGCTAGAGCATGCATCATCGACGAGACGGGCGACATCAAGGGTCTCGCCAGCGAGCCCATCAAGTTGTGGCAGCCCGAAACCGGATACTATGTAAGACCCTCTCGGTGCTTCCTTCATCTATTTTCTACAACTGTCCCAGGAGTCGCATAGTCGGGCGTTTCTGATACCCTCACCAGGAGCAATCAACTTCGGACATTTGGGCGTGCATCTGCCTCTGCGTGAAGCAGGTCCTCAGCGAATCGAAAGTCGACCCGGACAAGATCAAGGGCATCGGCTTCGACGCCACCTGCTCCCTCGCCGTCTTCAGTCACGACACGGACGAGCCCGTCGCCGTTACGGGACCGGACTTTGACAACGCCGACGGCCACGACCGCAATGTCATCCTCTGGCTCGATCACCGCCCGGTCGAGGAGACGGGAAAGATAAACGCCACCAAGCATAACCTGCTCAAGTACGTCGGCGGTACCATGAGCATCGAGATGGAGATCCCCAAGGTCCTCTGGCTCAAGAACAACATGCCCAAGGAGCTTTTCGACCGCTGCAAGTTCTACGACCTCGCAGACGCCCTCACCCACATGGCCACCGGCCATGAGACCCGGAGCTTCTGCAGCACCGTCTGCAAGCAGGGCTACGTCCCGGTCGGCGTTGACGGCAGTGTCAAGGGCTGGCAGGAGGACTTCTTGACGACCATTGGGCTCGAGGACCTTGTTAAGGACGACTTCAAGCGTCTCGGTGGCGTCAACGGGGTGGTGAGCCTATTTCATTGAACAGCACCCTTCTTCTCTTACACGGCGGATGGGACCGAGTGGCTGACCGAAACCAGAACGGAAAATACCAGAGCGCCGGGGAGCTTGTCGGCGTGCTCTGCAAGAAGGCCGCCAGCGATCTAGGGCTCCCCGAGGGCATCGCCGTTGGTGGTGGTGTGATCGACGCCTACGCCGGCTGGATCGGCACGGTCGGGGCCAAGGTCGAGCTACCCCCGGGGCATCTAGAGGCGGACCAGCCCAAGAACGACCTCTCGCAGGCGTTCCATAGGCTCGCAGCAGTCGCCGGCACCTCAACGTGCCACTTGGCCATGTCCAGGGACGCCGTCTTTGTGCCTGGCGTCTGGGGCCCCTACCGCGACGTCCTGTTGCCCGATTTCTGGATGGCCGAGGGTGGCCAGTCTGCCACGGGCGAGCTCCTCCGACACATTCTCGAAATCCACCCTGCTTTTGTCGAGACGAACGCGCTTGCGACGGCCGAGTCGAAGAACATCTACGAGTTCCTCAACGCGCACCTGGAATACATGAGGGAGAAAAGCGGCGCGCCCTCGATCTCGTACCTGGGCCGCCACTTCTTCCTATACGGCGACCTATGGGGCAACCGGTCGCCCGTGGCAGACCCCAACATGAAAGGCGCCGTTGTCGGGCTGAGCAGCGACAAGACGACGGACAACCTGGCGATGTGGTACTACGGCACGATGGAGTTCATTGCGATGCAGACGCGGCAGATCGTCGAGGCGATGAACAAGGCGGGTCACGAGCTCAACACCATCTTCATGTCCGGCAGCCAGTGCCAGAACCCGCTGCTCATGGACCTAATGGCCACCATTTGCGACATGCCGGTACTGGTGCCGCGGTACACCAACGCGGCTGTCGTCCACGGTGCGGCCATGCTGGGCGCCAAGGCGGCGACGGCGACCGAGGACGGGTCGACGGAGGACCTGTGGTCCATTATGGACCGCATGAGTAAGCCCGGCAGGCTCGTCAAGCCGAGCACGCTCAAGGGCGAGAAATTCCTGTTCGACGCTAAGTACAAGGTGTTCCTGGACCAGTGCAAAACGCAGCAGGAGTATAGGAAGCAGGTTGACGACGCTGTGGACCAGTGGCTCAAGAACTGAAGCGGGTTTCGGGCCGGGCGGGCGGGGGTTCATAATCGAAGCCATCGGACTAGACGACTGACGGCATTTTACGGGCATGTATGTAAAAATGGATTATGGTTGGTTCGGTGGGCAGGTTTCGTAGAAGGAGTTTGCCTTGTTGATAGGGATAATATTAATCGTCATTCTTTCACCAACAAAATGCTCTTTCTTTTCATCGTCACACTGGTCGGCCAACTATCATGGTCGAAACGACTGCCTCGGCTCGATGCGTGTTTGCGGTGAATGAGCAGGGCCAGGTCAGGTCGAACAGGGGATAGATAGCACTGGCTCGCCCCTAACCATTCTTTTCCCTCTCTTTTCCCCTTCCATAGCCATTCAGAGCCTCGCTGCCCCTGTGAAGCTACATCTGCAGCGAACGCACGTGTGTGCAGTCACAGCAGCTGATAGGGCAATTGATGCTAGCTACCTAGGTAGGTACCTTACGCTACGCAACGGGGCGGTGGGACGTTGTGGTGCTGGAACGGGAAGACTTGGTGGGGCCGCGCTCGAGAGAGCACTGAGCAACAAACACGCGCGTCGGATACGAATGAGAGAAAAAATCATTACACGGGAAACCAACCGGCCGTCGCCTCTCTCTCCTACGATCTGTCGTTTCGTCCGCCAAGGCGTTTCCTCCTTTTCCCCTTCTCCCCATCGAAATCAACTTGCAGAGGGAGGATTCCTAAGAAGAGAAAGCGTGCAGCACCTCAGTAAACCGAGGAAGGACGAGCTTGCGTCCGAGCTTTGTTTCTGTCAATCGCGAGGCGGAGACTGGACTTGACTACCTAGGTAGTACCTACCTACCTACCCACCCACCTTACCACCATTGCCGACATCACTTCGTCGCACCTGAAGCTTGGTTTTCCCACTATTGTAACGACATCCACGCCCCCGCTCCGATTCAATCGAATATTTCAACCCCTAGACCTGTCGCTGCACTACTCTTCCTCGACAAGCACAATTTTAAAAAGAAACAAATCCATCCGATAGACCTTGACTTTCTGTCTTGCGACCGCCTCCCCGAGTCCATCGACCGTCCACCACCGCTGCCCACCACCGCCGCCCACCACCGTCGCTGCCGCCGCCATGCGTTTCGGAAAGACGCTGCGGCAGGCCGTCTACACGCCGTGGAAGGACAAGTACATTGATTACGCTAAGCTGAAGTCTCTGTTGCGGGAGGACAAGTACGATGACGACGATGTCGCTTGGACCGAGGACGACGAGAACCGTTTCTGCGACGAAATCTTCAACACAGAGCTCGAAAAGGTTGCACAGTTCCAGGAGGAGACCTTCGAGACCCTGAAAGGCCGTATCGACGCCGCCTTTGATAGCCTTAAGGAGCTGGCGCCGCCCAGCGAGGAGGACGACGCGGGGAATGCCCAGCCCAAGAAGCCCGACGCCGCGACGGCCCAGAAGCTCAAGGACATTGAGGCGGAGCTCGACAAGATCACGACTGAGATCTCGGAGCTGAAGAAATACAGCAATATCAACTACACGGGCTTCCTCAAGATTGTTAAGAAGCATGACCGCAAGAGAGGCGACAGGTACAAGGTCCGGCCCATGATGCAGCTGAGCCTGTCGCAGCGGCCCTTCAACTCGGAGCAGGCGTATTCGCCTCTGCTCAACAAGCTGTCCATCATGTACTACGCCATTCGCCAGCAACTGGATGAGGGCGCTGCCGACCAGCAGCCGCTGGATTTGGAGAGCCAGGGCGAGACCCGCCACGGCGAGCGGTACACGGCCCACAAGTTCTGGGTCCACCCAGACAACCTGTTGGAGGTGAAGACGTACATCATGAGACGCCTCCCGGCCCTTATCTACAGCGAACAGTCGGCCAAGGAGCTGGACGGAAGCAACGACCCGACCATCACCTCGCTCTACTTCGACAGCCCTAAGTTCGACCTGTACGGGAAGAAGGTGGAGCGCAAGTCGGAGGCCTCTTCACTGCGCGTGCGGTGGTACGGCCAGCTGAGCTCCAAGCCCGAACTGTCCTTCGAACAAAAGATTGTCGACGAGCACGGCTCGAGCGAGGAGCACAAGTTCACCATCAAGGACAAATACGTTAAGCCCTTCATCGATGGCACCTACAAGATGGAGAAGACGGTGCAAAAGATGGAGCGCCAGGGCCAGCAGGTTGAGGAGATTGAGAACTTCAAGAGCACGGTCAAGTCTATTCAGGGCTTCGTTCAGGAGAACAAGCTGCAGCCCGTCCTGCGCGCCAACTACGTTCGCACGGCTTTCCAAAAGCCTGCGGACGACCGCGTGCGCATCTCCATCGACACCGAGGTCGCCTTCATCCGTGAGGACACGCTGGACAGGGACAGACCGTGCCGCGACCCGGCCGAGTGGCACCGTCTCGACATTGACAGCCGGAACCTGACTTACCCCTTCAAGGACATCAACCAGAGCGAGGTCTCCCGCTTCCCCTACGCCATTCTCGAGATCAAGCTGAAGGAGGACCCTAACCGCAAGCGCCCTGCGTGGGTCTCGGACCTGATGGGATCTCACCTGGTGCATCCGGCCCCTCGCTTCTCCAAGTTCGTCCACGGTGTCGCCTCGCTCTTTGAGGACTACGTCAACAGCCTGCCCTTCTGGCTGAGCGACCTAGAAGCGGATATCCGCAAGGACCCACAAAAGGCGTTCGAGGCCGAGGAGCAGCGCAAGGCCCAGAGGGCTGAGGACGAGCAGGCTGTGGGCAGCTTTTTGGGCAATAAGGCTAGCTCGTACAAGATTTCCAAGAGCTCGCCTGCCGGCAAGTCGTACCTTGCAGACAGAATGGCCGCCGAGTCCAGCTCCCGGTCGAGACCCGCCAACAACGAAGCCCGGCAGCCGTCGACCCAGCAGGCCGACGATGGCCCGTCCGGTCAGCTGCAAAGGAGCTACGGCACGCTTTCGTCCGTTCTCCCCGGTTTCTCCCTGTCCAAGTACTCCAGGGCCAGGCGGGCGCAGAGGAACCAGCAGCAGCTGCCCGAGGGCGTCGTCGAGCCGACCGAGTGGATCAAGAACTCGGGCGAGCTCAAGATCGAGCCAAAGGTCTGGCTGGCCAACGAGCGCACGTTCCTCAAGTGGCAGCACATCTGCATCCTGCTGGGCGCGCTCGCCGTCTCGCTGTACACGGCTGCTGGAGAGAACTTCTTGGCCGAGGTCATGGGCATCGTGTACATCGTCATCGCTGTGTTCGCGGGCGTGTGGGGCTATGGCATGATGCGCCTGCGGAGGAAGATGATTATGAGCCGCAGTGGCAAGGATTTCGACAATCTCATCGGTCCGCTGATTATCAGCATCGCATTGATGGTTGCGCTGGTATTGAACTTTGCGTTTGCTGTAAGTTCGCGTTCCGGTCTCAATTCTTGCTGAGTTTAGTGCTGACTTGCCGTCCCAGTACCGCGCTGCTGTCGAGAAGATGGAGGCTAAGCAGATGCCTGATGGTGGCAATGTCACCAGTGAGCCGATCCGTCAGGAACTCATCTAAGATCACGGTCACCCGCCATGATCGGTTGTGGAAAGCTGAAGCGAGCGTTGGTGAAGTTTCTCTCTTTGCGCAGCTGTACTTTTATGCATGGGCTTGCCCTGATGTGTCGCATTCGGCCCGGTGCTTTTGCTCTTTTGGCATTGGTTGTGAGGCCTCGTCATAGTAAAGAAGCCTTTCCGTGCAGGAAATGGGATTCACAGCGTGAGAGCGAGCAGTGACATCAGATGCAAGTGGGTTATGGTGTCACCTGTGGTATGTATATATTAATGAGTGGGAGTGGGTATCGTGGAAGCGCCGCCGAGACAATTCTATTCGATTCGTCGTTTCCCGAGATCTTCTTACATCAACCAAAATACCGAATACTCCAGGCCCCCCTCCTCCAGGATGGAAATGAACGCAAAGTATGGGGAATCTAGAGTAGCGTGAGTGGTTCAGCTTTCACTAGCAGTGATTGGCCCTGGAGCGGCGTCAACTCAAAGGCGAGCCTGAACATGCGGGACTGACTGACTACGCCCCAAAGCCTTGCTGATGCAGTGGAAGCAGGCCCTGGTGTTCTATGGCCTCGAGAAAACAACTTGGTTGCCAACGTCAGAGGCAGGCTTGGTCCGGCGCCTTGCTTATAGAGCAATCCCTTGGATTCCTTCCCAGGCCACGCTCCAGGGGATATGTGTAGTCTCTATTGGTATCCTAGGTGGAGGAATGTTCTACAAGTGGCAGGAGCTTTTAGGATTTTTCTGGAGGGGCTGCAGGAACCGTCTCGGTAGCTCGTCTGTCACGCCGCAGGATGGTCGACAACAGTCGAGAAGTGCCGTGGTGTATCTGAATAAGGCAGATGTGAAAGGGCTTATCCCACGGCCCTGACCGAGGCCATCCACGCTTTTCATTAAAACCGGCTGCGTCATGAGCCTTGCCTTGCAGATGATGAACCTATGGCAGAGGTTCTCCCAGACATGCCATACCCCCAAATTAAGAACCTCAGGCGAACACATATCACATAGGTGACCAACGCTTGCCCGGAGACGAAAACTTGCACCATTCCCGAGTCATACCTTGCTCCTTCCTCTGAGTTGAGAAAGCTGCCCATGGCAAAAGACCACGTAGGACGTGAAACACATCCTGAACGCCCTCTTTCCAGGGTGGAAGTGAGTGGGTTCCCCGACTCACAGTCGATAGTTTCCTTTCGGGTAGATCTTGATCATCCTCACCATGTCAGAACAGAATTCTTGACGTATCGCAGCTTGAACACACCAGCAACGTATGTACCGAAGAAAGAATTCAACGATAAGGGGTCCCGAGGGTCTGAGTATACCCCCCGCTCGCACTGAGAAGCCGATAAAGAATCTTCGCAGGCCACGCGTGCTGCTATGGGGGTTTATTCCTCTCTTCGTCGGACTGTCTTGTTGGCGCGGCCAATATGAACTTCCTCGTGTTCCTCCTTCGAATCTCACCATGCTCATCACAATGTTTTCGAAACGTCTAGAACCCTAGACGTTGTCCGGGCCCGTGTAATTGACAACAGCGGCCTAGTACCAAACATTCCAGCATCGACGACCTTGGCATATTAACATGGCAAGAAGGTGGCCGCCCCGGCCTAGGGGACGCTGACAACTATTAGGAAACTGCGGCATTCCTTTCAACATCGCACGGCAATAGGGTATGTAGGTATGAGTGGCGGCGCTGCCTTCTTGTGCGATTCTCTTCGAAGTGTGGTCGTGGTTTGCTGATAGACTCATCACCACCATCATCCGCGGAAGACAAAAGAGCAACCGAGGTACGAGTCATCTATGCCGACCAGCAAGCGGAAGGAATGTCTAAACGCTCGCAGGCTCAAATCCCATCACAGAACTCGAAATAACCCCGCATGCTTCTCGAGGCACTCAAACTCTCGTGTGAGCGGGCAGCCTGCCGGCGTGGTTGCCACAGGAGGCCCAGCCGGCATGCCGTATCCGTGGGGGGCAAAATCAACGACTCAGCTGAAGTATCGATGGTATCGCCCGCCGACACTTGCTAGGTGCCATAAATTGCTCGAGCGCCTGTGGTTGATATTAACTGCCTGTCATATGCTATAGTTATCATGCCCCCAGTGCATGAAGTTGGCGGCCAGGAGGTCACCCTGGCGGGCCCGGAGCGGACCACACTCCGGGCGAACTCCGAAACTCGCAGGGAAAGACTGTCGCCGACTCGCCGGTAAAGGAATGGATTTTTGAGTTCCAAGGGCGGGCGTGGAACACATGCGAATGCCGCAATCACGACGAGCTCTGCTCCGGCACTGCAAAGGGCTATGTGCAAAGTAAAATTAAGCTCCGGGCAGACTCTTAGACCCTGAAGTTTCGTCCAGGAATGGAAGGTTGAGCTGATGTCTGGCCAATATGCTGCCTCGGGGAAGGCAGCTGCCGTCGTCCCCCGACTGTTCGTTCTGCTGGTAGACTTTTGGTGTGAGCCGTTTCATCAAACGCAAACCCGGCTAATCGCGTTGGTCCCCCTTCTCTATGGCCGGAGATCGGGGTCCCGAAGACTTACTGTGTCTGAGGCACATCGCCAGGACATGCGAGAGGTACACCCCGGCGATAGGGAGCCCGGGCGCCGTGGGGACCTTTATATGGATGGACATGTCGAGGTGTATATCCGTACAAGGTCTTTGATATGGATTGAGAGGAGCAATTTCCGGGACGCCTTAGGCCCCGGACCCAGGCGTCACACCACTTGGGTGGCAGGAAGATCCCTTAGATCGATGAACATGCCAGATCATGGCGGGAAGTGACATGGGGGAATTGTTGGACCGCGGCATGCCGCCCCCGTGAGGCGGAGGGGCCGGGCGACGGAAGTGCCGGATGTTGGTTCTTGTACGTGCCACAATCGTCGACTGGTGGCGGGCAACCGGGCCTATTAGACCCAAAGTCGGAGAACCACGACTGATGAAGGAAGACTAACTGAGACTCTAAGCGAAGGTTTCGACTGCGCCCTACGGGTACTGTCGAATCAGCCAGCCATTGGGAGTTCTCAGTGTCGTTTGCGGCTGCAGACACAGGCAGGAACCAGTTCCGAAAGCAAATGTAGCAGATTGATTGGGAATGGATCGCTGGGCGACAGGCATCTCGAGGGTCCGATCTCGATCAAAGAACCATCGAACGAGCGTCGGGACTGGTTGCGTGGCCATCGGACGGTGGATTAGGGCTGTTGACACGCCATGGTCAAGGGCGGTAATGAATGGGTTCGCCGTTGCTGTCCACGGGGACGGGGGGGGGACAGGTGGTTTGTTGCTGGCGGTCATGCTGGACTGTGCCAGGGTTGGGTTTCCTTCGAGTTGAGAGTGCTGTAATAAGAAGCAGCGAAGAAGAGTGAGGCAAACGAGGGACGAAGAAGCTTGGGCAGACACATGGCCCCAGCCGGAGTCGTGGAGGGAGCGGGATGACACACGACGTGGCAGGCTTTGCATTTATTTCTCGCATGGCCGGCGACCGAGACTGGGTTGTTCCCTTCCTCGGCATCGCGCATGCAGGCCCATTCGCTGTTGTGCACTCGGCCGTTGCGGCGGCTTGGCCTATCACGACGATGACTTTTCCCCCTTCACAGCCACCTGATCTTGATGCCACTGGAGACACAGCGTGCTACTTTGTACCCTACATAGTAGTGGGCGAGGACAGGCTTGCTCCTCTTATTCATCTTCATCAATACGTGCGCCCAGGCCTAGGAAGGCGGCCAAAGTTGAACCCACTCACTGCCTCTTACATGTTGAGCAAGCACCCCCCCCCCACCGCCACACACACGGACACCACACACACAACATAGGGCAAAGTGACACTCACTAGGTAAGCAAGGTAGCGTAGCGTCGCTGGGCCATTCTTCTAAGTAGGTATTCAGGCGGTGGGATAGAATGCATGGGATGATGACCTGCCTGAAGCAAGGAACCGGCGACTAATGTGGGAGATGAGGACTGTCGAGACGTTCCGCAGCAACTGGAGCAACTGCAGCCCTGCGTTGCATAGAAGTGACAGGAGAATAAAGGAAGAAAATTGTTGCTTGCTGCTTCATCCTCGCCTCTCACTATCACTGGTCTGTCTGTCTCTCCTTTCACTCTCACCTCTCACCTCAGTCAACGTGCCTCCACGTCCAGTCACTTCCTTTCGGTGTCCACCTGCTCTCACGCCCGCGATCCCACTCACCTCTCAGGCTCACTCTCAGGCTCACTCCCACTCTCACTCCCACTCTCACCCGCCCAAACCAAAAACCCCCAAGCGACCCGCTGCCGCCGACGCCGCGCCGCCGCCCGGACTCACTCCGTCATCTCATACTTTCTGCGACGTGAACCACCACGTCGAATTCGAGCGCGCGTCACAACTGGACACGCCGTTTTTACTTCCATAATTTGACTTTCCCCCCATCGTTGCTGGAGTGCGGGCGGACCGCTGCGCTGACGACCGTGAACAACCATCTGGGACGGACGGGGTACAGCTACACTTGCTTCACATTGCGCCTACCTACCACTAGGTGAGGTACCTCCCTTGCCGACAACCCCAACTTGAGATGCAGTCTCGATCTCTTTCGGATCATCGCACACAGACATTCACCACACAGACACCTATCTGCTCCCTAGACCTTCGACGACAACCAACTGAACAATAGTAGTGCCCTCTTCCGGCGGGTTTCCCTTCCTATAAGGCGATGCGTCAATCGCCACCGTGATTGCGAGAGAAAACAAGAAAAGAAGAAGAGAAAAACGACAGCCGCCGACACCTTGGTTGCTGAACAACACTCGAGCCGATGCTGGACGCCTTTTAGTCTACCTGCGACAGGCGCATTCCTCGTGACGCGCATGGTGCGCAGCCACCACGGCTGACGAACCTCACTTGCGCCCGTTCTCACCCGGGCTTTACTCGACCCAGCAAACAGTCGTTTGTTTGTTTTTCCACATCGTATCGAAACATCGACCTCGAGCGCCACGCACGCTTCCGAGGACTCGCATTTGTAATTTTCTAATGAGACATGGCCGACCTCAAGGATGAGGGAGACCGAGAGGGCCGAAGTGAGAAGAAGAGCTTCTGGGGCAGCATTTTCCGGAACCGGAGCCTCGCGAAGAAAGGGAGACTGGTTCGGCTCCCCAAAACTTTGCGTTGCCATAGACACGCACGCTGCATCTCACCGATCTGGTGCTGATTTTTATCTACAGGATACCCCGGAGTCGCGCAGGGCCAGTGATGGAGATGTCCTCCCACGCAGGCGCCGCTCACTCGCCGATATGCCCAAGGACTCGAGAGCAGTCGAGTCGCCAAACGGTCACCCTGATCACCCGGGCTACCATCGCTCCCGTCGGCGGCCTAGGAGGCCAGACCCTGCCCGGGCCAAAGGAAAAGGCCGCGCGCATCCCAATGGTGTCATCTTCGAACAAGGGCCACTGACTGAATGGCCGCCGTCCGGAATGTCAAGCCAGGAGGAGCTTACCCTCGGCCTTGCCATGGAACTCATCTCGCGGGGTGTCCCGGCTCACAAGGGCCACAAGCGCCCCGTCCCGCACGCCTCCGATCACTACTACGCGCTGTACACCACGTCCGCGGGAAACCAATCCGAGGACTCGGACGTCGTCAACCTGCATGACTCCATGACCCAGCTCATGACCCTTCGTATCCAGGGTACCGGTGTGGCCGTCTACCCATGGGAGACGCTCGAACAGCCTAGCTTTGCCTTCTTCTACGGACAGCAGCCGGGCACCATCACGTTGAACCAGTGGGCTTCGCTATCCAGCATCATACCCCCTACGATTGCCCTGAGGGATTCTGGCGTGACGGCCCGAGAGGTCGATCTGGCCCGTATTTTCGAGCGCCTGAAAGAGCTGGAGTCCGGCCTGGAGGATGACGACGAGGAGTGGATGTACAAAAGCTTATATCGCCGCTTTCTCCGCGACCCCGACAAGATGATAACCCCGCACAAAGGACTCGATAAGCAGATTACCGATCTGATCATGGTGCTGTCCCGACCGGACTGGATCGACTTTACGAACCCCAAGAACCAAGTCGTCACTCGCTTCATCTTCGACCCGAGCCATGCTAGCCAACAGCAGTACATCAAGTTCTGCCACCAACTAGTGCTCAGCATGGAGTTGGACCTCCGCATCAACTCGCGACTGCATGGCGAGTGGGCCAAGGACAAATTGCTGCCTCAGCTGCCGCCCACTATCCAGTGGGATCTTGCACTAGCCAGGCGTTGGCGGGAGCATGTGAGAGTCGAGGGCTACGGGAAGACGGTGGAGCAAAGTAAGCGGTTGAACCCCCCCC
>NWBT01000050.1:4193396-4206844 GCA_003386485.1 Colletotrichum lentis
GGGGGGGCAAAGAGAAGAAGAAGAAAAAACCATAAGGCCAAGGGATAGAGGGGCTAAGGGACAGAGCGCCGATTCCACTGTAAGGTGACCCGCCCCTATGAGGCGTAACAGAGCAGTCTCGAAGCGCCGCCAAGACGAGGCCCGGCGGCTGCTTCAGATATCAGATGCGTCGGCCACCTGTGCAGACAAACAGAGCAGTCGTAGATAGAATCATGGCACTACCGCCGATTTATCTCCCCGTTGCGCTGCACCAGACACTTGCCCCAGCCTTGAGGAGGCTCGCTCTCCTTTCGATGTGCTATCGTGCCAGCTCCGCCATTGCTGTTTCGAGTCATCCGGCCACCTAGGCGTGTTGCGGAAGCCGAAGCTTTTTGTTTTTTCTTTCCTTAACTATCTTTGTTTTCTTTTTCTTTCTTCGACAGGTCTCGTATCGGTGTCCGGGAGGTGGCTATCTTGCCTAGGTAGGTATGCTGGCGCGATGGGTTGGTCATCACGCAATGCAATCCTGACAACTGCAGTGGTTTGTGCAACGGGTTTCCCCATTCTCGTTTATTTCGTTTGTTTGACCTTATCGTCGTCGCCATAGGCCTAACAAGACCTACCTAGAAGATGGGAGGACGTTGGCCGGAGCCCGAGTCAGGTCCATTGCCCAACAAAACGCCCACGCTTGGCTGTGTCTCTTGGTCGAGGGGAGCGGGTTGGGCCAGTGAAACCCCGCCAAACGTTGCCGTTTTGTTCGGCAACTTCTTGCCGGATCTCACACGGGAGATGTTTTTCATCAACTCTCCTCTCTCAAACTCAATCAGGCAGGTAGGTTTGTTTTCATTATGCCAGTGGCAAGCGACTCCATCGTGTCGATTCGTCCCGGCCAGATTGTCGCGAAGAGGGAGGGGGGTGGGGGGGAGGCCAAAAGAAGTACCCTCGATCTAACAGAGACTGCCTATCTACACGAGAAAGACATCCGAAGGGCAGGAGGGTGAGAGATAAAAGACTGTATATACGGAAGGCGGAAAAGGTTGAGAGAATGAAGCCCAGGGTAAGTAAGTGTCTCTCGTCAAGTCAAAGCCGGAGGAATCCAAAGAGTGTCAGGGCCCGCTCGGCTGCCTTTTGATACCATGTTAGGGAAGTAGGTAGCTCCCCACCGCGGGTACATTATTTACATACTCCAAGTCTCCCAGACTCTGGCCGTCGCCGTCTCCCTTGCTTGGATTCTCTCCGCGGACAAAACGAAAACCGGCTACTTCCAGGACAAGGCGGCGACAAGACGAGAATAATAAACCCATTGGCATTCTTGTTGTGGCCTGCTTCTAGCCTCGTGGTGCCGCGGCGCGCCTAGAATCAGATCAGGTTCATCTCAGGTTGTCAGTCGCTGGCTTCAGCGCTTTTCTCGCCGTGTATCGATGCGCCCTGTGAAGCAACCGGACCATGCGCATCTTGCATGTGACATCGGCTTATTGCCACGCCATGTTTTTTTGCCTTGCCATACAACATACTGTTGCTGTCTCCGTACGGTTACTGTGCTTTGGTTCTGCTGTGCCTCAATTGCGGCTCTGTCCACCGTCGGGCCCAGTCCCGTCCCCCCCCCCCATGTATCTATTGTTGCACGGAGAGACTGTGGCTTGTCTTATCAGCAGCAGCGCCTCGTTGCAACCCACTTATCCTGGGGCCCGGGCTGGCCTGTGTCGCTGTGGCTGAGACCGACATCCGCTGTTCCCCTCTCCACATTCGTCTTGGCGCTCGTGAATTCTCCATTTGGGTGGATCAGGTACTTCTTCCCCCGGCCTTCTACCACCCAGTCCACAAGTTCCTCTGTATTGCCGTCGGCTCACTTGCCGTACTTCTGGCTGGCACGCCACTGCATTCCCATCCCTTCCGGAGCCTTTGTCTCTTCCCTCTCCCTCAACCACATCACAACCCACACCCACTACCACCGACCGCCGCCTCCGCCGCCGTCGTCAACGATTTTTGGCCAACCTCCCACCCGCATCTCACCGCATGAGACAACCAACCAGAAGATTACGACAAGGACGAAACCCGCACATTTCCCCCTTCGCCAACTCAGCTGAAGCCTCGTTTCCCGCGCCCATATCCGTTCAGTACCCGACGACCAACTCTTGGAGGGAGCATGTCCATCTGATATTCACGGTTCCGGGGAAATGTGACACGCCAATCCCCCTCTTCCTCCAACAACGGCCTGCCAGCGAGCAAGCGACCCCGAACACTCCGACCTATCCTGCAATCGACCGCATCGCACTGCCTGCTCGTTGTGTTACCTCTCCCGCCATCCACCTAGTTCCCGCATTTGCCCATCGCCGACGCTTACTCCTACTTCCAAACTCGCCCCTCATCCGAAACCCTGTCCCTCTCCTCCCATTCCGCGGCCAGCGACGTTGACCGTTGTGAGAACCCGACAAGAAGAAGGAGTGGACAGAGGAGTCAAGATGGCGTCTATGCTGCTACGGAGCCTGGCGTGCGCCGCTGTCGTTGCCGTGTCTCATGCCGTCACCATCACCCCAGAAAACGAAATCCCGTCCTGGAGCCAGAGATCGGCCATGCAGATGTCGCTGTCGACGACCGTCGGGGCGCTTCCACTGACCTTTATTGTCATGCCGTCCACTGAGAGCCTGGGTCTGAATCAGACCGACAGGGCCCGCGGGGTACGATTGCATCAATCATCGTCTTGACGGACTTTCATTTGTCCGTCTGTGCAAACCTGCTCCTTTGCTAACATCCCCCCTAGGCAATCCACATCGATGGCGCCATCATTTCTACTACTTCCTCGAACTACAACTCGATCGATAGGGGCGAGGTGGCTTATCTATCCTGTGACACCCCCGATGGCGGGGGCTTCATTAGCCCGAGTATGATGTTGGCTACCCTGATGGAAAACAGGCCAAAGGCAATCGTCCTGTACACCACCGTCGGGAACTGGTGCGCGCTTTCATCTAGCACGGAACTACCCTATTACTCGATATTTACGATGGCGGACGGCGCAGACTCCCAGCAGGCCCTGCGCATTCTGAACAGTACGACGGCCAATGAGCGGATGAAGGTCATCATCACTGGCAATGCGACAGAAAACACGGGCGACGGAGGGAACGGCGGAGGCAGTAACAACTCGGCCGTAGCCATGAGCATTCTCTACAGCATTACGGGTTTGATAACGCTGCTCTTCCTGATCATCATCGCAACAGGCGCCGTAAGGGCTCACCGATACCCGGAGAGGTATGGGCCGAGGAGCGGATTCAATGGTCGCCCTCGTCAGAGCCGTGCCAAGGGCCTCGCTCGCGCCGTTCTTGACACTTTGCCCATTGTCAAATTTGGCGAACGGCAGGAGGCTATGAAGTCGGACCCCAATATGGAATTGGAGAGCGCAACAAACGTCCCCACGAATGACAGAAGCGTCGATAGCCGGGGCGAAGACACACAGCTGGGCACCGTTCCGGTCAACGTCAAGAGCGCGGAGGCGACAACGACGACCACCACAATGGGTCATACGGAGATGCACGATACGACAAAAACCGCAGCTGGTGCCGTGGCCGCTACTGCTACTGATGCGGCCGGTTCCAGTAACCCTGAATCCGGCGGGCAGGAGGACGAGAACCTAGGCTGCTCCATCTGCACAGAAGACTTCACTGTTGGCGAAGACGTGCGTGTGTTACCCTGCAACCACAAGTTCCACCCCAACTGCGTTGATCCGTGGCTGGTTAACGTATCGGGCACATGCCCCCTATGGTGAGTGACCGGCATCCACTCTGTGCTAACCTATTCACGCCGGTGCTTGGATAACACCTCTCGGGTTAACGGTTGCGCGTTGAGCTAACGTACATTCCCAGCCGTCTCGATCTTCGTCCCCAGGGCGAGACTGAAAATACCAGTGATGAGCTTCCGCCGCCTCTAGAGTTAGATGGGCATGAGAGCGATGGGTCATCTACCTCGCAAAGGCGGAGGACGCGACTATTCGACCTCAACAGACTGAGGAACGCATCGCCGGAGGAGCGTATCCAGGCCCTTCGACAGTATCGCACGCAACACCAAGTTCAAGGCGCCCCGGCGGGCGCTGCTGAGGTTGAGCATGATGACAGAAACGACAGAAGTCGTAGAGCCAGATTAGCCGACAAGCTGCGCGACAAGTTCCGCATCCGAACGGGACCGCAGTCCTGAGTCGTCGCTACACTTTGCCATGTGCCATTGAAGAGCGTATGGCCCGGCAGGTAAAGCCTACGAAGGCTTGGAGGAAGAACGAATGGAACGAAACAACGAGCGAAACAACGACCGAAACAGCACATCACCACAGATATCGATAACTGAGAAGAGACTTGGGCCATAGGCCTCAAACCAGGCCAGAGTCTCTTTAAATTTTTCCTTTGATTCTTTTCGGGTCAACACTGGCGTTTATGGGCACCAAACCACATCGGGCCGGATACATCGGACAGCATTGCAAGGCGTTAGGCGGGGAATGGGGGCACACCGGATTCGTATCGCCACCTAGTGCTGGTCTTTTTCAGCTGTGAGCGAAGTCGATTGGGACAGCTGGCTAAACACTAGGAATGAATGGGACTGCCTCGGTATCTTGGTCGTAGGCCAGGCTCATCACAAAAATGGCTTTGTCCATGATGCGCCATGGTATGGAACAGAGGCGTCAACACATAACCATCATTATCAACATCCACAACATCCACGGCATTTTGATTTGAGAAACAACACCACGGCGTTTTCATCCAACGAGGGGGGGGGCTCGTGGCATTCGGGCAGAAGGCAAGCATCACGTAGCATAGACAGCAGTTGAATGACGATCTGACCTTTACCTGACTTGATGAGCGAACTGTGTTTTGCACGTTTCGCACTTTCATTCAGGGCTTGGATCGATGCGTCCCAAGAGTCGGAGATTTGCCCAAGTAGGTGATGGATAAGAAGACTAGGGGACAGACGTCGACGAGGGTGGACACCAATCGGTGGGTACTGTGGCTTGGGGGAGGAAGCTCCCAAGGCCCGGCAGAGTCGAGCGTCAACGGAAGAATGCTGCATTGCGGTGGAAAAGAGCTGGGTCACCGCGCGAGCCTGCGAGATGGCCCAGCGGCCAGTGGGAGTCGGCCTTTTCTTCGTTGCCTCCGCGCCGACGATAGCGGCGGAGCAGTTGGAGGAGAAGAAACGCATGAAATCTCACTTTGCTTCGATCTGCAAAGGGAACCAATCTCCTGCCAACGGACGTCTGAATATGCCGCTGGTCAGGTGGGAGGAGGGGGTTGAGGTCCCACGTCGTGGCCGATGGAGAGATTAGTCTTGCCAGGCAGACGCCCAATCCCGTCTCTTTCGGGGAGAAAAAAGACACCGCTGCCGGTCCCATCCGAGAAGACCGGAAATGGCATCGATATTGGTTAATTTGAGGTGAAAGGAATGAGGTACATCGATTCTTGGCGATATTTAAAGCTGTTGGTACAATTCACAGGGAGGGAGGGTGCGGTCAGTGAAGCTATTCACAGTCTTTCGTGATAACTGCTTCAGGGGTGACTGGCTTGAGGATAAAGTAGGTAGGTAGGTAGGCTGGGCGCCTACCTTGGCGAAATACGTAGGCCTGCTGCCCTGCTTTTGCCTAGGCCTTTTGCCCCACCTTGCCTGGGGCCAGATCTATTTATCCTGAGCCCCGTGGTTGCCGATTCTGTTCCAACAAAAGCCATCGTCGGCAAGCGAGATATTGCGGCTCGACGTGTCCAGCCTGGAGTTCTTCTGGCAAGTCTACTTTGTTGGCGCATTGAAGGAAAGTCGTCGTGGTCGATTGGGGGGATTCGCGGCTGGATTGGCGGCTTGCTGGCCGGTGACGAAGCCCACCCGGCTCGCCGAGAGATGGACTCTGTGGCCTCAAGATGGTACTGCCATTAGGGTGGAAACCGACGACGGGCCAAAAATATCGCTGGCCTCGTGGCGGTGATGTCCATCCGGTTCCTTAACCCGGGGCCTCTGTCTTGTCCGTTGATGGGAAGACGTGGGGGTGTATCTTTTGGTCTGAGGCGAGGGTGGACGCCCAGCGCCGGGCTACGTGGCCGCCGCCGCGGCGACCCGTGGCCGGATGGGTGGAGAATGCTTCTCGGTTGTTCTCGAAAACATGAAGAGGCGGATGGGGGAGCCGGGTCGTTGTTGTTCGCGTTGCCGGACGGGAGACTGGGCGCCAAGGAGACACGGGTGTCTGCGGGACCCCGCCCCCCCGGGAGACAAGGGAGGTAGCGCCTCAAAGTCTTGGGATCTCTGGCGCTACAAAGCGGTCGCGAAAGAGTGATTTCTCGGTGTGCTGGGATTTCTCGATGAGGCTGGAAAAAAACCAACGCAGTATAATCTGTCGGGGTCGAACGGCCAACGACATTCGCCCAGTGACTTCATGAATGGAAGCGCCCGTACACTTACAAGAGATTGGGGGCGATTTCTTCAGCGTTCAGGTTCTGCGAGTCCCCGAGGAATCTTCATGTCTTTGGTGTAGAGAGAGAGAAAGAGAGAGAAGCCGGATCATCTCTGTGCAAAGCAGCCGAAGGGTCTGTCCCGTCCGTCAGCCCCTTTTGGGTCGACTTTATCAAAGACGGCAACGTGGCACGTAAAGGCGTTTCCCGTGGAGCGTCGGGAGGTGGCGAGCAGAAGTATCGAGGACTTTTGGGGCGGAGAGGACCTCCCTCGGCCACGTGCGGATCTGTCCACCCATGGGGCGGAGCGAAAAGGGGATAAACAAAAAATCGTATGTTCGTCCAGACCGGCGATCTTGGCTTTTGACTAGAGGCCTGCCCTGCCAGACTGCCAGAGTGCGATTGGGCACACTACAAAGAGGCTTCGGTTGGCATTCGGACGCAATGTGCCAAAGGGCCAGCCAGCCGGCGTCGAGGGCTAGGTTGGGGTCATGGCTGTAAGTGGTATGGCGTTTGTAGATGGATGGTCGCAGGCCAACATCGCGCCTCTACTCTCACGGCTTGCAACGTGTGTGTGTTTGCTAGGCACCCTGCTAGGTTGATAGAGTCTAGAGACCTGCGTGTGTAGACTATGTCGCCCTACGCTTGGCCCGGGGAGGGGAAACGATAGGACACGCGGACCCCCCGTTCACTTCGCGGCGAGCGGGAAATAACCCCGCAGTTGGGACCGCGCGCGGACTTCTGGCGGGATAAGTCCATTCGATTTGAGATACCCTATTGGTCCAGTCGCATGGTGGAGAAGACATCGATCCAACAGCGAGCGACAGAAATGGAGGTAGGAATTGCCCGATTGGCTGTCCCCTCTCAGCCTTTCAGCATGTACTCGACACCAACCCGATAGCTTGGACTCGGCACAACGCATCCCACCATCTCTGTAAGGTAATTACGCAGCGCACTTCCTCTGCCTTGCCGTTTGGCAATTGCAGCCGCACCTATTTGCTCCGGGTTGAGCACGTCGGAATGCACAGGGGATTTGCGTCGCGCCACCGCCTCGAACGCCCGTCAACCGCCTTCCGCGCATAATGGCCCTCAACTCAGGCCGACATGCCCAATTTTACTGATTCAATACCACCCGTCCGGATTGCAGCAGCAATACCGTGTTCCCCGCTACACTCCACGACACACACGTCCCAAACACTCGGCTGCAGCCTCGAGACGTACACGACGCCTCGTGATTTCCTAGAGTCAGGAAAGTTCCGGGCTGGCCTACGTATCCCATCAGCCGCGGCTGCGACCTGCAGCAAAGACCCCTAGCGACGGCTGTGCTGTTGTCGGTGCTAAACTTGCGCAAGCGCTCCTTGTCTCATCACGTCCCGGCCAGCAACCACATCTCAGCCATCAGACCGAGCTAGACTTTACCTTCCCCATCCTTGATTGATATCCAACTTAAGTGGTTGAACAGCGCCGGAATATTGTCTCCGCCCACTTGGCTCCCGCACGGCCTTTTCTTCTTCTTCTTTTTTGGCAGGTCGGTCCTCTTTGGCATGGAGCGGCCACCCTGATGCCACGAGACCGCTCGACCGCCACGGCGGGCAGGAACGCTTGGCGCCTCGACCTATCACCTCGACCTAGCGCCTTCGCATGACCATATCAATGACACCCAAGCCAGCCGGCAATCGTGGCCAGCCAAAGTAAGAAGCGTGATGAACACGAACCATTGGGTCGGAGGGTGCCGGATGTCAAACATACAGCTCAAACGATACACTAGACAGAACTCTAGTCGGCGAAATGATGCACGATGCACGATGCACGATGCCCACCCTCCGCCGGGCTCCAGCCGGAGCAAAAAATGGGTATTCAAATCTGGCCGTCATTATGACATAGAACCAGCTAACGGGCCATCACGCATCCGACCTTCCGTATGTCCTTGAGCCGAATTGTTACTTTTCTGGGCCCTCTGAGAGGAAGGGAGGGGGAGAGGGGGCGCATTTGCCGGTTTCTCCAACTGTCCTATCGGCGCGGCGAACTCGGCAGCAAAACTCAGCAGTCGGCCACTAATCCATAGTATACTGACCATGGTGGTTATGATAGCCAAGCGGCTACAAGAAGCTCGTGGAAACCAGATAAACCGGTCCCACTCTAGCTCTATGTTTACTGGAGAGCATCAGGACGTGGCGAGTGGCACTAGGGACACAAGCGGGTGTTCCATTCCCAGCTCCGTGTTTGACGATGCACTTGGCCTCGAGACTTCGCTTTCTCCTCGGCCCAGGTCTACTTGTGACGGGTTGTACTCTTTTGCCTCTGCTTCCGGGATATGGAAATGACCACAAGTGGGAACTGCCATTGAGATACATGCTTTTCCATCGACTCTTTGTAGGTAGTTGGTTGGCATGCATGTGCACGGTCGCTCGCAACGAGGACGTGCTCAGCGGACAAGCTGTACGTCGCTTGTCAGAGGTGTACAGGGAACTTCGAGGAAAGGGCCCATGCTACATGTCTCTTCTTGCAAGCGGTACGCACTGGAGACGAGACTGGCAGACTGGCAAACTTGCAGAGCTAGCGGCGGAAGCATAAGTGCCGGGTAAATCCCCTTAATACGCCTAGTGGACAGGGGGATTTACAAGTACACTAGGCCCAAAGGTTGGTGCACGTACGGAGCTGGTTGGTTCAAGGGCCTGATCGACAGCCAGATTCGACCACGACCACGGAGCCCCTGCCCCGTTGCGGAGTCCTACTACACCTCCACAGGGATCTCAGACGTTAGGTTGGCCATGGACCCATTATTTACATAATCTGACCTTTACAAGGCAGAGGAGAGCCTAACCCCCCAAGCGACACCGACCGTGCCTCCGCCGGCTTTCAGTGGCGTATAGGCTTTCCTCCCATCTTCCACCACCAATTACCACCCACCGGACGCTCGGTCAACCGCTCCTCTTGTCTCGGATTTTGCTTACCATGGCAGGCAAAAGTAAAATACAGGCCCAAGGCAAGGCCTAGCGTATGGCAGGGAGAGAGGGAGCGCGCGAGAGAGGAGGACGGACACATCGGCTTAGAGTTTCCTCCTCGGAGTTGTGCCCTCGACTCAGTCGCCTCGGGGTTCCGTCCCGTCCCGTCGACGTGGCATGCGCCGCTTACCGTTTCCTGCCGTCACCTGTGTCTGCCCCAGCAAGAGTTGACAACCGTCATGGGCTTTTTACCTCCCCGTTTTCCTACCCGTCGATGCTTGGTGGTTGAGCTTGTTCGGGTGTGCGCGTCTCTCCGCCCCCGGATCCTTCACCTTCCCCCTTGCCTCCACCGACCGCACACTTACATCCAATCACACGCATACATAGTCCGCGCTCACGCTCGCGGGTACGGCACCGTTTCTTCCACATCCTTGCCTTACCGTTTTATTCCTGCTCCCTTCTTTGGTGGCTTGCGCCAAGGGGGGGGGGACTAGGGCGGTATTCACTAACAACCCGAGTTTACCTCGTCGTACCTACACGAAGCTATGTTTCTCAGTGTTGGTAGACGTTCGTTGGTCCTTTTCTGAGCGCCGTCGCCTTCACCACTTTTCGATCTTGCAATAGCCAACGCCTGGCTCGTGGCATTTCACCCGACTCAACAAGCTGCGGCCGAAATCCGTGCTGCGGCCAGAATCCGTACGCCGGCTTCCACCCCGCCCCGCCGGGAAGAAACCAAACAACGGAAACGCCTTTGAACTCATGTCATGTGAGCCCGGATCTTAAGTCGATGTCGACCGCCCAGCTGGAAAACTTTCATCGAAGGGCGTAGCGTACTAATCCCGAGAAGGGCATAGAGGAAGAACAAAAAGCAAGAAACGGCAGGCGGATGACTCTGCCTTTCCCCCTTACATTTAGCGTGTCGATTCTCCCGCCATCAATGCAGCAGCAGGATCACTGGCTTGCTGTATGTACCTTAGCCTCCCTCCCCCCGTCTTCCTGCACGCACCCTTCCATCACCTGTTGGACGAAACTTTAAGATGGTTGTCCAACGCCCCCTCATCCCAGACGTTGTGATACAAGAGGTAGCTCGGACACCAGTCCCGTGGACCTCTCTCTCTCTCTCTCTCTCTCTCTCTCTCTCTCTCTCTTCCTCTCTGTCGTCATGTTCTAGCTTTACTGGGGTTCGTCTTGGTATATAGTTCTTCTTCACCCCTTGACATCCCCGTCACTCTGGACCCTTCTCATGTCAGAAGATCGTGACCGCAAATCCTCCATCGACCAAGCCATCCCTCGGTCCCGGGAAATCATGGCTCCAACAGCAGAAGTGATTCCACGGGCAGACCCTGCTGGTCTGCACACGACGGAGCCCTTGGGGGGCACGATTATGAGCGTCATCATCTGTCTCCTTTCCATCACCATTATCTCCGCCTTCTTGGGTATGTGACCGCGGTCATGGATTGGGACGGCGACTAGATCGGGAGAGCAGGAACAATGTACTGACGAAAAATTAATAGCCCAGAGGAGCGTGGCTCTGAAGAACTGGAGGAGGATACCATTCGTGGTGTGGCGTAAGCGTCTACCTGCTTGCCACCTTTGGCACACCCCGCGGTGCTAACAAGGAAGCAGTCGTGCTCGCCGTCTATGTCGACTCATATCTCTTCGTCTTCGTAACGGCGATACTCCAGTTCGCCCTTGGCGTCAACACCAGCATCCAGATCTGCGACGGCGCCATTCTCCTATGCCTTGTCTGCTACGTCACGACAAAAGTGCTGATCTACCTGTTTCTGGTCGAGAAAGCGGTGCGTGTTTCTGTCTCTACGCCATGGCAATCTTGGGGCAGGTGAGCTAACACCACGAAAGCACATCATCCGAGGAGCAACGAAATCGCGGCTCAAATCGAAGCTCTACATCTTCAACTCGTTTGGCATGCTGGGTGTCTACGTCGTCATAGCCATCTTGAACTTTATCTTGTAAGTCAACGCGAATGCTACCCCGTCCTTGGAAACCGTGACGGCTGACGACGGCGAAGCCGCATCACACGTATCGACGACGGACAGTGCTACATCGGGATGCAGAAGGTATCGATGATTCCTCTCATCTCCTTTGATGCTGTTGTCAACATCTATCTTACCATTTTGTTTCTCATCCCTCTCAAGAGTAAGGCCCCGTCTGTTACCACAAGATGACACTCAACGAAGCTCACCTTTTCGCAGGTCTTTACTCATTCAAACACTTCCCCAAAACCCCTGCAAACATCCGACTTAGGACTGTCGCTCTCCGTACCTTTATCGGTGCCCTGTGTACTCTCACCAGCAGCATTGTGTAAGTTCGGGGACGGCCTTACCAAGTTGAAGCCCCATGGTTTTCTGACTCGCCCTAGTAACCTGACCGTACTGATGGTCCTCAACGGCGAACCCGGCTGGGTTTGCCTCATGTGCTGTAACAGCGATGGTATGTCAACCATCGTACCCCGCACCCCCTGCTTGCATAGCTAACTGCTCCTGCAGTCCTCTTTTCGGCCATCGTCGTCCAATGGGTGACTAACAAGGACAATGTTGCGACCCAAGGCTCGTCGGGGGCCGGTTCCCGCAGCGAGCTATTCACCGAGGACTTCCGTCGCCCGGATGGGAATCCTGCGTACTCACCGCGCCTCGCGTCGAGTCAAAAGCACGTTATGGACGACATGGGCGAGCTCTCCCTAAGCAACTCTACACCCTCCGATTTTGCCAACGGCGACAAGGTCTTATCCGAAGCAGAACATGCGCGGCGGATGTCTTCGGCCGCCTCGGTAGTGGGGAGCGGCGTTGTGGTCACGACAACGATTAAGCGCGAATCGAAGCCTACGCAAGCCGTTATCGAAGACATGATCATCGAGGACGGCTACGCAGAGTCGAACGGATCCAGGCGGGTGAGCGAGCGCCAGACCGACTTCGACCGCTACGTCAGGGGCTCCCGGACGAAAATAACGGCCGGCGTTCGGAAATGAGGTTTCAAGAAAGAGAATCTCGATTGGTAACGGCATCATATCTCAGGGAGTCGACACTCTCCCCTGGCGGAAAACTGGAGACTGGGGAAGGGCAACATAATATACAATCGTGGCGCAACAACGGTCTGGGGTTTTATTTTCTTTTCAGGAGGTGGGCGGGCGGGGATTTCGGACTGCCCTTACGGGGGTTCTAGGACGAAAAGGAGCCGGCATACTTGATTTCTCTTTTTTTTTTTCACTGTGATATCACACACCACGATGGAACTCCATCGGGATGGCAAGCTTGGCGGGTTGGGATTTTCTCATTATGACTTACTATTGTTGTTACCGTCCATACATACACACGGGTCAAGGTAAGACGAAGGGGTTCTGCACACATTTTTGACGGATTGGCTTTGGCGGCTTAGAAATCACGGAAAAATCTTCATGACGGGACATCATCAACGGGGGAAAACTTCACGAGTAGTATTTCTGCAGGGACAGCAGCAGGCTTGTTCGGGAGGATGGTATACCCGGAATGTCAATCTCTCGGCTTCTTTTTTTCCTTTCTTTTTTTCCCTGCATGAAANGGGGGGGGTTGTTAATATCGTAGGAGTACGTACGTGCTTAGGAATAGTTAGGCCAATCTTCACAGTCATCGCCGGACCACGGAGACCAAGCCCAGATCACACGTAAACGACGACTGCGCTATTTCTTTTCTGCGCCAGACTGCAAGCTCTGGAGTCACAAATCACACCATGATGCGTGGCTAAACTTCCGGAGCAACTGGGCTAGCCGAGTAGTGCATACCTGCAGTTGGCCCCGGGGAGTCCACGTCGCATCGCGCGGCCCCTCATCGCGATCTCGATCAGATAGCCAGTCCCATCTCCGGACGACTTGGATTTTGCCCTCGCGGTGCGGATTTACCGGACGGCTGGGACACACGGGGGAGTCGAGAAGCCGGGCGGAAGGCCACGGCGGCCTGCCGGTTCTCGGTGATGAGATCTGGAAAACCCAAGATTGGGGCATCTATACGAGGCACTATGCTCTGCAGACACGGCCGCCGTTTCTTCCCAGGGAACCATTGAACCTCCACATCCCGTGCCGAGCCTCGAGCGCTGCCCTGTATCTTGCGTGTACCGCAAACTG
>NWBT01000050.1:4206916-4274703 GCA_003386485.1 Colletotrichum lentis
GTCTCCCCCCTCCCAGACCGGGACACTCGTCCCGCTTTCCTCTCTTATGCGTGTCTTTGTTTTCTGGAACTCGACACGTGGATCTCCTCGGCCGTTCCCGTGGCGCGCTCTTCCCCCGTTCTTCGAACTCTGAACGTCTTCGGACTGTGCGGGCTCAGGCCCCGGTCAGACCTTGCATTGGCACACGGACGGGCACCTCTTGTCTCCTTCGACGTTGCCCCTTGACTGAAGTTCTCGTGAGAGAAGGCCGATTTGTTGTTTTTCCACACCCCCGGTCGTCGAGCCTGGGCTCCGCTTCCACGACCGCCCCGACCCCCCCACAAAAGTATGTCAAACTCGCTGATCCCTTACCAAAACGCCGGGAGCCCTTGGTTTCCCCCTGTCTTCACCTCGGATGTGTGGAGCACTCCGCTGCGGATGTCCTTTCCGGTGGGGCTGACGTGATGTGATGTGTGCGTGTGTTTGTGTGCAGAAAGGGGACCAACGGGCGTTGAATAGGCATCACCCATGGAGAAAGACCAGAATAGAGTTGATAGAGGTAGGGAGGGTTGGGCAATACCGGCAACCGACTCCCTGTGCTTACTTTATTTGGGTTACCGTCTCTTGTAAAGTACCTACACAAAGAACAGGATACTTACTCCCGTCCTTAGGTCTGTCATATCTTGACACAGCCGTCGTGTTAAGTGGCACATATATATCTGATCCGCTACAGTAGTCTTACTACGACGATAACATGAACACAAGTCGAGAGGGCAAGGGGGGGGGCTTGGGTTGTCCATTGTGATAACTGCAGTTCTGACCCGAACCCCCTTATGAGAGGCGGTCACGGAAGGGCAGAACCTTGACCTCTCGACATTTTGACCAAGAAGCCGCCCCTAGAATGGTTACAACATACACGCCAAGCCTCCGACTGATGACAGACCTCACGGCATCACTTGCACAGACTCGCCAAAAGCAAAAGGTCCAACTCCACGTTGGTGTGACCGAGTCTTACGAGGGGAGCGTTTGCGGGCACGGCGCCAGAAGAACCGAAGGAAACGCTAAACGGGAGGGAGGAATCGGGCGTGCCATATTGGAAACGGCTCAGCGCCCCTCTCAATGAGACGCCAATGCGTTCGATTCTGTCAGTGTCACCCACGTCACACAGACACAGCACGTCCCATCTTTCCTCTTCCTTTCCCCTCCTGTGCCGGGGGATGTGGGGGATGCAAAGAGACCTCCTTCCCAGACCGCGAAACGTGGAATAGGGATTTCTACACAAACGCACTTGAAGTGCGGGTATGTGGGGGGCGGAGAGACGGCGGGTACGGTGGGAGAGGGTTGTGCTCCGTTCAGAAACTTGCCAAGCCCCAGTACCGCACGATTGTGGGGAGTATGGAGGCAAGGGAAAGAAAGTCCCGAAGGTTTGGTTTGTGGGTTGAGTAGGATGCAAGCGTCCAAGCATTGGCGTGAGCCCAAATCATCACAAAATCCTGCGCAACCGCGATAGCCACAAGGTGTCTCTCGCGCCGCGGCACGGAGGGGAGAGAAGAGAAGAGAGAAAGGGAACATAAGAGGAAGACAGGGGGGAGGGAGGGAGGTCGATTGAAATTCGGAAGAATCCCATTATGCTCACTTGCTGTATCAGCCAGAGCCAGGAACCAAATCCCAGTCGAGGTTTTTGACTCGGAAGGCTTGCAAGCTCTTCTAAGTAGAGCATCAAGCGGAGAAAGTTCAGATTTTGATGAGACAAACTTCCAGGATAAGTGTTATGGAGGCATTGTTGTAAGCGGCTAGGATGGGCGACGAAGCTCTGCGCGGCCATCAGTTGCAACGCAACTCACATGCCGTGGTGACGAACACACGCTTTCATGCGGCTAGTCGGAGATTGCTGTGGACAGACACCAGACGATGTAGTATCAATCCTGTCTCCCTAGCCGAAGTAGGAGGAGGGGAAGTTGGAGGAGGGGCAAGATTGGAAGAAAGCAAGCCCGCCCACTGAGCCCGGCAGACAACCATGGGAAGCTTGGGAACTTTTTGCCTTCGCAGTCGTTCTAGCACATCGGTCAGGATATGCACGGAAGAAGGGCAATGGAGACGCCGAGTCCTGGTTAGGAAAGTAGACTGATCGAGCTGCAGTTGCGGTGGCGGGCGTAAGCGAGCCCGCCAAAGGAGGAGACAGCAGTACGCTGACGGTCAGCGGACTATGACATATCCAAAGTAGCATCTCGACGCGGTCGGACGCCTCTCCCACGGCGTACGAATGAGGTAGTACCTCAACAGGACCATGGCCATGTGCACCTTCCTTCTGCCCCTTGGACTTTCCTCCATGCCAACAACATCCCAAAGAACACGGGACAGGACTCCTGCTTGTGCATCTTCCGTCGCTGCCTTCTACCATATGCCCCTTTCTCCCCTCCTCTCTCTGTTCCTGCCAAGTTGATGCCTGTAGAACGTTGCCAGATACTACGTACATATGGTCCATGGAGGACGCGCCGCTCCGCTCCCACCCGGGATATCCCCCCCTCGTGGGAAAGTGAAGACCGAGCATGTATGTCTGTCACGGTAACTTCCAAGAAACCACCACCGTTATCCGGTCCAGTACACCGTAACTTCTCTCTAGATCCCTTGTCCCCTCCTACATACGTACTCCTATTCCATAGATAGGTACTACCGACCCGTCTAGAGTTTGGTACCCGTCCTCTTTGGGAAACAAGCCGATGGAGCAAGTGTGAAGAAACGCTCATTCATGCCCTTGGCTCGTGATCAATTTCACCTTTCACCATAAGAAGCTCTTGTCCATATCCCCCTTCTTTGGAGCCGCTACTCGATCTCCCCACCGTTACGGAGCCGTCTCCGAGAAACTGAGGGCCAGTAAGAAAGGCTGTGAGGCGGGCGAGCAGCTTTTCTCCCTCAAGATCGTTTCGAAACCACCGTCCGCCAATCCTTTCAGTCTTAAATCGGAAGATTGCATCATTTGTCTTTTTTGCCATGTCACCAATCATTCGACCAAGCCAGCCTCTCGCAAGAGGCTCCTCCATACTGTCCCGTCCTCCTTTCCAGTTCAACATGCCACATCCGTCCCTCTAACCCTCCTGCATAGCCGGCTCGTCGTTGGTCCAAGTAGCTGCCCATCAAGGAGTCCAGAAACTCTCTTAGCCTATGTAATATGTCCATCTTACTGCACCCCACTTCTCGGTCTGAATTCCACTCGATCCCATACACACCCCGTCTCTCCGTGTGTGTATGTCTTTTTCTCACACACACACCTGCAACCACCCCCGCTCCCGGCCGAGTAAAGCAAATCCCGAAGAGGAAAACAAGGTGGTGTTGTTGTCTTCTCCTTCACTCGTGCTGCAGTTCGTCGGCACCTTGTCGTCTGTTCTCACAGTTTCGGCACCAGTTCATCGGCGATGGAAGTTCCCTCGCTAGGTGAGCAATTGGATCATCATGGCATCTTTATCGGCCAAATTTTGACCTAGACCGGACGTTTGGAAGTAGGAGAGGAAGGAAAAATGCCATTTCCCGGGCATGCCAAAGCCGAGGCACATCGCAGCAGGTCTCCCTCTCTCCCTCTTTCATGTACTTGGGATATGATTCCACAGTGCCACCTCACACGTACAGCTTCCCACCCACAGTACCTTCGCAACTTTGTGCTGTCAAGACGTTTTTTTATTTTTATTTCTCCCCGTCCTCAGATGATCACGTGTACCAAGCAAGCTAAGAACTGAAACGTCGGCGAGTGCAGAGGGATGGTTCCCTTTCCCTACCCCCCCCCGTGCCACCAACCGCACCTCACATTGACATGGATAAAGTTGCCGGCCGCATTGAAAAATGTCATCTACGTATATGGTACAAACACGTCCCAAGCCCGAAGTTTCAAAGTGGTGGTGTAAGATGGTGACTTCGTAAGGAATCCTCCGTCTTCAAGTCCACCACTGCCTGCCACCACGAACAACACCCCGCGTTGTTTCCAGACATGTTGACAGGCCACGGTCAAGCCAGAGCCAATGCCGAATACCACCGCCTCCCAGCATCCTCCTGCAGGCTCATGACTCTTTACAGAGCAATCACCCGAGAGCATCCCATCCCATCCACCAGGTAGGTTAGTCCGCCGCCACGAAAGTTTTTCGGGCGGACATGCCACCCTGAGCTGCCCAGAAAGCGCATCATACATCGTACCGTTGATCGATGAACCCCCTCCTCCCCCTTCTCTCTTTCCGTCTGATTCTGATGAGCGCAACCGATCATCCCAAGGCACGCAAACAATTGTTGCCTTGGGCGCCTCGTTTGCATTACATTGCATCACTATCATCGAGATCGCGACGCGCAGACATGGTGAACTATGCTCTTCCAAGACTCGATGTCGATGATGCAGCTTCTGCACAATCGCTCCCAAGGTGTGTGCTTTTATTTGTCAGCCAAGGGATCGGCTCCCAGGGCACGAAACGGTCACCGCCGGCCCCCTCTGGCGTAGCAAGGCAGTCGCTGCAAAATGGATAAAACGCGACGCCTTGGAGAAACACAAGACCGGGACAGGACCTCGAGACGGCCCGGCCGGCCGCACAGGGCTCGTGATATCCTGCGGAACCTTGCGACCCGCCATGCCCACTAACATCCCGTACCACGGCGTACGGGACTTCCATTTTCGGCCAACCTTCAACGGCCCGGGGTGACACCGCCATGAATCGGTGCGGAAAAACAGGCGTCAGCCCGCGAGAGGGGGGAAGAGGGCGTCGGCTGGTTGAAGAACGACTTCCTAGATGGGTGGCGGCCGTGCGAGGTCGTCAACATCGACCCGCTCCTCGGCCGGAGCCGCCTTCCGTTCCCTTGTCCTCGGGGCACATCCCAAGCCGACATTACAGCCTATTTTGACAAAACCAACCTCCGGGGCAAGTTGCAATGGTAATGTTGATTAGCGTGTCAATACACATACTGGCTGCTGTCCCTTCAAAGACGCCTCACCAGCAAAGCATTGTGAACACCGCAGGAACATATTCAAGGTTAGGGAGACAAAGTCGTATAATGTGATAGCAGGCTTCGGCAGCCTGGTATTCCATTGTGTGTTCATTCGTAGCTCGTGAGTCTATCCTTTTGGATCTCGTTTGGATCGTCCTTGAGCCCTGTTTTCCCCTTTTCTAAAAAGTCCGCAAACACCATTGCTTGTGTCGGGTATCCCTTGAGCCAAACCCGACTCGAAAAAAAAAAGAGAAAACCATCCATTTGGGAGAGAGATTCAGCGAGTGACCACCCCTGAATGCGAAAAGCGAGAGTACCGAAGAAGAAAGGGTAACTGTATGTACAGTAGAAGAAAAACCGAAGAAAGTGTTCATCCGCTTTCAAAGGCACTTATCCGTTCCAAAAGCCTGGTGGCCTCGAGAGAAGCATGACTGCTCGCCCTTGAACTAGAATTGATGCCAGAATCGGAACAACTCAAATCATCATTGCTTCAGCCAAACTTAGGCCGAGGCATAGGCCTGGCCGAGAGCGCTGAGGCCGGAGCCCGAGTTGAGAACGCCGTCGCTGGCCATGAAGTAGGAGTAGCGCTCAAGGTACTCGAGGCTGTCCAGCTTGGGGATGTTGGTCTGGACAAAGCTGGCGATCTGCTCGGCGGTGCCAAAGGGAGCGAACTCGGTGAGCCAGACGGGCTTGCCCTTGCAGATCTCGTGGACTGACTTGATGTGGTCGAAGAGGGTAGAGGCGGCGTCAGAAGGGGAGTACCAGTGGGTAACGCAGAAGTCGTAGGAGCAACCGGCGGTGTCGCAGGCAGACACCCACGACTTGAGCCAGTCGAGACCCTGGCCGGCAATGTTGCTGTTGGTGATGGCGGGAGCGCCGATCTTGACCTTGCCGGCATAGGGGTTGACATACTTGATGTGAGCGGCGGCAGCGGATCCGGCGTCGAGGTTGCACTGGGAGGGCATGTCGCACTCGTTGAAGCTCAGCATGTGAGTAGAGCCCTTGGCGATGGAGGCGTCGGCGTTCTGGGTCCAGCGGGCGGTGTGGATGTCGATAGGGCCCCAGAGCATGGGAACGAAGTCAACGCCCGAGGCGGAGAGACCGTTGTCGCTCGAGTCCCAGTTGTAGGCCCAGGAGCACTCTTTGCAGGAGCCGGAGAAGAAGGGGTTGACCTTGGTGGCATCGTTGTAAGCGACACCACGCTTGCCACCAGTAGCTCCACTACTGGTGGCAACAACCTTGGCCTGCTCGACAGCGGGAGGCGGGGAAGGGGAAGCCTTGGGGGCAACCGAAGTGAGAAGGGTGGTGCTAGGGGCAGCAATGATGGGAGTCGGGGTCGGGACCACGACAATGGAAGTAGAAGTGGTGGTCGGGGTGTACTGGACCCCGGCGAGCTCGGGCTGGGGAGGAGCAGGAGTGGGAGTGGGAGTGCTGGCAGGCACCGACTGGCCCTCGTTGACAGTGACAGTGACCCAGTGGGTGACGATGTCGATCTTCAGGTCGCGCTTGTCTGCATGCATGTGGCGATGAGCGTTGAAGCCCAGGGCCTGCTTGGCGAGGGCAAGCGAGGCGACGAAAGAAACAGCCTTCTTGGTGTACATTTTGGCGGTTGTTGATAGATGATGGGTGGTACCAAGCGTTGATGCAGTTGTCGTGAGTTTGATCGGGCAAGTTGCTGATGAATGGGAGGTTTCTTTCTCAAAACGAGTTGAAAGAGGGCTTGGCCTTGGAAGGGGTGAGTGGATATCGTTGGATACGCACGGAAGGAGTGATTGGGTTGCTGGTTGTTCGGTCTGTCAAAGACGCAAAAAAGGAAAGTGATGCAGTTGTTGTTGGTGGAATTGGATGAACAACAAACGGCTGGGTTTGTACGCAAGGTCAGAGCTGGCGACCGTTGGTGAAGGAGTGTGTTTTGTTGACTGAAGAAGGGACAGACAAGCCGGTTGATGTGAACAAGGACAAGCAGCTGGATGGAAAGAGTGTGGGGGAAGGAGGCAGTTTAAGAAGAGAAAGCGACTGGGTGTTGCTGGCTGCAGGAAACAAAATCAACCAGGGGCTTGGAACAAAACAATATGGAAGAGGTGGGAAGGTGAGGGCGACCGGGAGGAAGGACTCAAGGAGCAACCTCAGATGCAGGTGCAGTTGGTAGTTACCGGATTGGACGCGGGACAAGGTACAGATTATGGGTCCGTAATGGGTCGGGGCTGCAGACACTGGAGCCAACGGGGCTGATTTGCGATTCACCACAAGGAAGGAACGACGGTGGTCCCCCCCTCCGTACCTGCCTATCTTTGCGCACTAGAAGCAGGGGGTAAGCGGGCCGGACGTACGAGGTATCGCGCTTTCCAGGAAAGGAAATGGTGTGGTGGTGGCTTCTTCTACTGCTCCTGCTCCTGCCAGCACAAGTGACAACTACGACAGGTGGAGCGGGCCCTTCCACCTTCCAGACGTGTCAACATGTCCCTTCTTCAAGTACGGATCCCTTCCTACCGTTGCTGTCACTATTGTGGTCACTGTCACTGTTGTGATCGCCGTCACTGTTGTGGTCATCAGGCTAATTGATGAATTGTTCGTGCGGAACGGTCAGTTGCTCAGGGATTTGATCTCAGGGATTTGATTGCAGCTGGCAGGTGGTGGGTGGTGCCTGAGTGGGAACCACCACCTCCTGGGCAGTTCATCACAGCTTCCCCCTTCCTTCGTCCGATTCTTTATTTTCGTCCTTTCTTCTTTTCCCTTTCTTTTTCTGGGGCGATCAGCGCTTCGCAGGCCATGCTTTTTCTCTGCTAATCCCAGTCTTTTTCTTTGTTGTGGTACCCTTCCATCGCCCTAGGAGGGTCTGGGCACTATAGACCTTCCTGACCCTGACTCTTTGGTAAGCGGCCAAGCGCTCGCTTAGTGGGCCAGTGGGCCAGAGGCCCAGAGGGGGGCGACGACACAGCAGACGAGGATGGTGTTGGCGTTGCGTCCTGATGACAGACGATCACGGATACCTGGAGTAGACTTCCACACTTCCTCGAACTCTTCCGACTCGGACCCCCAGACCTACTGCCCGCAGCGGAGAATCCAAACGACTGCCAGCTTGTCGCAGTGTATCCGTATCTGTATCAGGAACACCCACAATGGCATAGCACGCCTCAAGCCGCGTCCGCAGTCAACCTGCCAAGGGGGTGCAGCCAGTTCCTTTCCTTTTCTCCAGGTCTCGGCTTCACTGGCTCTCGGTCCTCGGCCACACAATGCACCATATCAATAGCCATTTGACTGGTGCCAAACGAGGGAGAAACAAATTGTCGCAGCTGTGTCATTTTGGGTTGCCGCCCACCCACACCTCAGCAACAACAATGACAACAACAACTCCTTAGCGTTCTCCTGCAGCCCTTTGCCCTTTTCGCCCCTCTATCCGCCGGCGCCGGACTGGACCGTGCGGCCAAGAAGAGGGGAAAGGGGTGACTGCTACAGAGTACTCCGTACAGAGTATCCGTACTTGGTTTTGCTTGAAAGTCACCAACTGATGGCGGATGGGGCAAGAAAGCGCCATTTTCGACCCCTGGTTTATGCAGGTACGTGGGCAAAAACGCTGCAGGAACCGGCACCACGCAACCTTGGAAACACCGGGCGAACACCGGGCGCCAAGGATAAATGATCATATAGGTACGATGCTGGAACCACGGTACGACATTGTCACGTACCCTTTAGGTGTCATCGCTGCGAAAAGATACTCCGCCAAAAAAGTATCGTTCCTTGCTTATCCCCTCAGCCGCGGGTCTCCTCGACCTCCATCCGATCCAGTCAGGGGTTGCAAGACGACGCTGTACGCACTGGCTTGCTGCAAGCACACGAACAGCACAGGTGGCAATCGTTGGTAGGCAAGTCGATACTACATGCAAGTACACCGCTTCGGCAACGGTAACAGCGGTTTGCGCATTGCCCGAAACAACTAGAATAAGGTAGATACCCAGTGGCTTCTCAACTCGTGGTGTCGTCGTCCTCGAACCGTTGGGTTTTAGTTCAGCTCACTCACTACTATGTAGGCTCGTTGCCCGAATGCAACTCGAGCCTTAACGCGGATCTTGAGTTGACGTAACGCTTGGCCACATTTAGAAGAGACGGGGGAAACCTCACCCCCTCAGTCTACTGGAGGCCAATGCCTCCACCAACCGTCTTAGTTGCGGTGATCGGTGGTAATTGTTCTGCAGAAAATCCCTCTGTTTTCCACTCACTGCCCGAAACTCGGCATCATTGCCTTGGCTCCCGCCGCCCTCACCCCGACAAGAGAGCGCTACTGTACGAAGCACACACACACACACAGTCAGCCATCACCACGAAGATGTAACACAATCATCATCGATGCCCGAGACAGAACCGTCGCCGGACATTACCGCTCGGCAAAGCCCCTTCGTCTCGTCAACCGCCCTTGCGCAGCCCCCCTTGGTAGAGCCCTATCGCCAGTCAACGAGTCACTTTCCCTGAGCGCCGTCCTCTCACTCACTCGACCTGAATGACAACGCCCAAACAGCCCCAGCTGGCCTTGAGGCGTCAGTCAAGGTTGGCAGGCAGAGCGGGCCCAGTTTTGAGTTTTCGTACCAGGTCCCACAGCACCAGCATCAGACGAACAAAGAGTCGACGGCAGACTTGGGATGGCAGCCGCCCCGCGCTTGGAGCAGTCCGAGGGACATTGATGCCATTGTCATGGGAGAACGGGTCCAATGCGAGCTCGTTTTGAGCACGACAGGGCCCACCCACCAAGACCCGTTTCACCACCTTAGTTATGCGGCCCACGTTATCGTCGTCGCTGTCGACTTGCTCATCCTTCCTTGCGTCCATGCCCCTTTCCGCTTAGCTGGCTACGTGGAGCCGGATGGATTGCCAGGACGAATCGACCTGGCACACAGTCCAGACTCTCACAGGTCCCAGCCCGGCCCTGCCCAGCCCGGGAGTCGGAGACTGGGCGTCGAGTCGGTCGATTCGAGGGAGAGAAAGCCCGCGGCGGTTCGACAGCGTCAGACCCAGCAGGGCCTGCAATCCGAACCCCAGGGCGCGCTGGCTGTGAAACCCTAAGCGAAATGAGCATCCGCCGCCACGGGGCAGACGTCCAGCAAATCCCATCCATCATCCCAGAAGATGACGCCTATCCTGGTTCACTTCCACTTGTCTGGCCCGTTTCTGACAGCGCCGCCCACATCCCTCGCCCAGCCCGCCCCGTCGCTTCCCTGCCGCCTAACTACCCAGCTGCCCTAAACGAAAAGCCGAACAAGGCCAGCCCTCCGGATCATCCAAAGCAAAGCTTGGTACGGATAGTCAAACAGGAAGCCATGTGCTAGGATGCGATAACCAGGGCAGCGCAACACTGCGCCACGCCGAAGCTAGAACCTCGGAATGTCACCCGGCCCCATCACCCGGGACTGCCACGCCGGCCGCTGTTCTCGATCAGGGCAACCACCACCCTGTTCTGGGCGCTCAGATCATGATGGTCCAGTGACTCCTCAAGTGTTCGCAGAGGCTGAAGCCGGCACCCGCGGCGCACGACTCAGAGCCCCTGGGCCGCGCAAGACCAATCAGTGTCAGGACGCGGGGCTTTGCTTCGCTCTGAAAGATACAGGTAAGCGTACGGATACGGAGTGACCGCATCCTTACTGTAGTGCGGTTCATCACGACGTACGTAATCCTTTCGGAACCGCCAGTCGCTTAGCGTCGTTCCCCGCCGAATCCGCCTGGAGTGTTGTTTAAATGCTGGACACGGATATTGTTGCGCCCACGACCCGAACGACCGGACCTCTAGGCTCTACTATGTAGGTTCAACAACCCATAAATCCTTGATGTGAACTCGGGCTTAGGGTTGTGTTTTATGCGTAGCGACAATTGCACAAAGAAACGCGCCCGGCCCCTGCGTAACTGGGGCATGTAACATTTGGCATTACCTGTATTGCTCTACGGCTTTACGGTTCCCGGCGCTGCCTTGATAAATCCTTTCACGGGCTGCTGACGGTTACATGGCATTTTACCGTTTTTGGCGCAATAAGTCAACATTGTCCCCGCGCCGACATGCTCTTTCTTGTACTCCCACATGGAACAACACTCTAGGTCAGCTGTAGCCGCAGTCATCCACCCGAGCCCTTCCCTGCGGAGTCACCTGCGTCCATGTATGTTATGTCGCTTTGAGGCGTCCTGACTTGGACTGAGCGAGGGCGGGTGGTTTGACAAGTGTTCTTTGTCTGACTCCGGACCAAGGCTGTGGAATATGACAGAAGACGTTGGTGGCTGTGGCACGGTGACCCTCTCCGATCTACAAGCGTAAGAAGAGGGGGAGGCTTGCTTTGCCATGCACCGGGCCTGTCATTTGAACTTGAGAGCTTCGGAGCCTGGCGCATGGTAAAGAACGTCCAGATACCTTGCAACGGAAAACATGTGATGTGTACTGATGGCCAGTTTACAGCCCAAAGCCAGTTTCGTGTTGCCGAAATTCTCGTTAATCTCAATGGCGGTACCTCCCATCGCCATCAACCGAATAGGTAACGCGTCCGCATCCTTCATTTACCTTTGGCTTTAGGGAAGTCGCAAGTCTCATTCTGACTTGAAAACGGGGATTATTACTGGAAAGGCTTCGGCGTTCGGTTGTAACAGGGGAGGGGGCGGGTCATCCACGCATCCGGAGACCAGGCGCCCGGAAGGGATCCACGCCCGGCATCGCCAACCTCATTTGCAGGCAACCCCGATTCTCCCCGTTCATCGCATCAACCCTTCGCAGACGCCCTTCGGTGAGCAGAGACTGGTGCCGGAAAAACTCCCACTCAGAGAGCCTTGGAGCGCACAGCCTCCACCAAGCCAACAACAGCTGCGGCTGAAGATGCCAAGCGGCCAATGACGTCCCAGCTTGGCTTAAGACCTGTAGCGGACCATCAATCGCCCGACGCCCTGTGACGATGACAATGATTGATGGCATTACACGTGACTGTGCTGCCTTGGGCCTGGCGTGCCCACTTCGGGCTGAAGGCGACGTCGGGTTTGATTTAGCTCAGCCGTTGAAGCTATTGTGGCAAGCTTCAAGACGTTCCTGTAGCTCCAGGTGATGCACATGTTCCATGTCACATCGGCAAGGGAATCCATCATATTGCAAATCTCGGGAAGCTTCTTGAAGCCTACAGCACCATGGATTCTGCTCAATCATTCCTTCCCCTTCTCGCGGCCGCGCCAGATCATAGTGACTTTGATTACGGGGTATTCTTCCAGGGTGGTCAGCTGCTTCCCGGAGACGATAACGCCTATTCGAGCGAAACTCTCTCAGAGTCACCCCCAAACGGAGCCTGTGCGTCTAGACATGGAAATCATGGCGGAGAGAATCGATCACAGAATGCCACCGCCCAGAAGCAACGACTCGAGAGGAGGGGACATACGAAAAGTAGAAGGGGGTGTTTCAACTGCAAGCGACGGCGAATCAAGGTGAGATGCCGAGCAAGTGAGATCTTTTGCTTGACTAAGACTGCTCGTAGTGCCAAGAGACACATCCGTCCTGCGGTCATTGTGTCAAATCGGGACTGAAATGCGAATATCCAAATGCCGCAGCTATCGTACACCAGGTATGTTAAGACAATCGTAGTTTGGGCCACGCGTCTGAGTCGAAGTCGTGGCCTCCAGCCTCATCATCAGGTGCCGTTGTTCAGTCTGCAAGACATGCGGTTCTTTCAGCACTTCATGCTGCAGTGCTATCCACATCACCCCCTGGGGAACGAGAACATCTGGACGCACGAGGTTCCATGCTTGTCCCAAAGTGTGAGTTCCATCCTTTGCTCTTGACGGTATTTTGCTCAGGTTTTATCTCCAACAAGCACGACTTCCTCATGCACGCCATCCTCGGCATGGCCGCCTGCGATCTGATGAGCACCGACCCGAGCCTTTTGAGCTTTGCCATGGCACACCGCGTCAAGGCCATAAAGGCCATCAAGAAGTCTCTCGCCGAGTTGCCCCGTCAGAAGGGCACGACGTCGGAGCACGCCAACGCGCTGGTGGCGACGTGCTTCGCGCTGACGTTCCAGTCGGTGACGTTCGAGGACGGCATGGCCGAGTACATGACCTTCATCCGCGGCATCCTCATCATCGGCACACAGATGTGGATCAAGGGCATCAAACCCATCTTCATGAACCTCGTCGGCGACGATTCGCGCGCCGTGCTGGAGCCCAAGATGGAGGGCCTGCCGCTGATCCAGCAAGAATGGGCCGATGGCGCGGTCGAGGCCATCGGCGGGCTGCGAGGGCTTTGTCGGGATGTGGTGGAGATTGAATATTTCGAGATCATCATGGACATGGCGACCAAGCTGCGTACGTCGTCGTGGGAAGGTGAGCCGCTTTCACATACCAGCATATGCTGCGTTTTGACATGGAACATGGCCATACTGATGGGATGATGGCGATGCTGCACCAGCGTATCAAGCCCTATCGAAGCACTACGGATGGTGGATCCAGCTCCCGCACGACAAGTTCCAGCGCGTCATCGACATGGGCAACCAGACCATGATCCTCCTGGCGAGCCACTGGATCGCCTTGAAGCAGATCATGGCCTTCATCACCAATGTAGAGCACGAGTGCCGCGAGAAGGCGCCGTCACAGGGGAGCACCGTCGATCTGGGCATTATCCGCTGGCTGGGATATCTCAACAAGCAGGTTGACCACGAGCACCTCATCTACAACCAGTGGCCATTGTGGGTGGAGAGCCAGCTGAGCCGGGATTTGGAATTCTTTGGGAAGAGATTCTGAGGTTGTGGGTACGTGTCCGGGTCTGTTGCAACATCCCAGCGGTTTCTTTGTTTGAGTCCTCGGCGTCGGGCGCGGGGATGGTTTTTAGCCGTTTGAACAATTGCAGTGCTTCGATTTGTAGCGATTTAAATCGAGGAAGAGGAAAGTCGGCATGTTGGTCAATCTCCGTGCCATTTATTACTTTGCTCCGCACCGTACCTGCGAATCCCTACCGTGACATGCGTTCGGGGGCGAGGGTTCCGCCTTGCTCCAGCCCTACGCAGATTGATCAACCCGAGTGGTTTCCACCAGGCCGTCCGTGTCATTTGCGGCAAAGGGGAGACGAGAAGACAAGCATTTCGGCTCCCCTCCAGCGATCGCTGGACGAGACCTCGCCGATCCTCATCTCAAATAACGGATGATCTCTGTTGCCAGCGCGGGGGCGGGACTTCTCGACCGACTGGCGACCCTCACTCCATCCTCCGAGCCCGCCACCCGCCCCTCCCCGTTACTACCGCGCACCGCCCCTCCGTGGTCGGCGCATTCGATTGGCCAAGGTCGGCAAAACGAGAAATACGGCGGCCGAGTGTGGGGCCGTCGACCAATGGGGCCATCGGGGCGGACGCCCGTATCACACCTGCCAAGATGGCGTTGCTCCTCCACACTCTACACCCCTTCCCTCCCCGCTTCCCTGGCGAACCCGTTTTCGTACTAAACCGCTGGCGAAGCAAAGACATGCGAGGAATACGGTGCGGCACCTGGCCGGAGTAGAGGGTCTTTGCGGGGAGGGCAATGGATTGAGATTGAACGCACCCTTTCCTCTCCCAAAGGCTGCTGCTGCCTTGGAACCAGCCACGGGCCTGATGCCGAGCTTATTGCGCCTCTGACGTCCTTGAGGTGTGGTGCTCTCGATTGGACGGACGGCACTCGTCAGAAGCAAGAGGACCAAGTACCGAATGGCGAGGATGTGCGAAGCGGCGTAAGACGAAGGTGCAGCCGCTTTCAGTTCTGCTCCGTTCCGTGGCATTCCTCGCATTCGCAGCTCGTGAGGGGGCTGTGTCTTCTCCCTCGTCCATCCTCTTGCTTCATGCACCTTCACCTGTCGACTTTTCCGCTACCGAACTCAGCTTGCGTCGAAACAAAATATGTATAAAAATATATGGCCCGCATTTGCTCCGTCGGTCAAGTTAGTTGAGCTGCGGCGGCATCAAACATCTTCAGCACTACCCACCATACATTACATTTGAAAACTTCAACACCATTCACTTTCGAACTTTGACGAAACCCCACTCGGTCAGGATCAAGCTGTAGTCGGCGACGCTGCAACACCAGCAACACCAGCAACGGGCACATCGAACAACCTCCCTCGAAACAGCAGTCGACGTCTGCGTGATTGGCCAGCTGCCCCATCACTCCATGATGACGGTCCTCGCAGACAAACTCCCCAACATCCCCAGTACGTCGTCCCTTCCTACCTACTCGTCCGTGACAGAGACAGAGGTCGAGCTCGCCGGACTCTTGCCTTCGACATCATCATCCAGCCTCCCGCCAACATATGACGACGCGACCGCCACGGCCACCACGGCCACGGGCTCGGGCTTGACGGGCAGAAGAGATGTAACTGCCAATAGCTCGAGCGAAGCACCATTGGCAGCCTTCGCCCCCACGGCGCACTTCCAAATCGAAACTCTGGGGAAGCAATGGCTGTCGCTGCCCGTCGGCACCCGCCCGGACCCGACCCCGGTCTACCGCGTCGAAGGGGGGTCCTGGGACCCCGGGTCCCTCCCGGCGTACGTCTCCCTCCGTTTCTCCCGCAGTGACAACAGCTGCCACCTCGTGCGGGGCGACGACGCATCCCAGACCCCAGTGTGCACTACACTCTATCGCTTTGGGCCCGGCAGGCCGCCCGTCTTCCGCCTTTCGCAGTCGCTCGTCTCCACTCATGGCCCCCCTGCGTCCCAGGCAGGAGATTCGATGCAGGTGGGCGACGACGACGACGACAGAGTTCGGGCGAACGATGGGGAACTGAGCCTTCCCATCGTGTCCCATTCCCTCACCACGAGGGCGCAGCGGCTCAAGACGCCCCTGGGGACCTTCCAGTGGCGCTACGCCTCGAGCCGGGAACGCGCCGCCGCCGTCGAGGGCGCTGACAACCTCCTCGTCTGCGAGCTCATGCGGAGCGTCGCGGTGGCGGGCGGGAAGACGACCGAGGAGGAGGTGGCGGCGACGGTCGCGCAGTTTGTTCGCGGGCCCGGGACGAGGACCAAGGGGTCCGGCCGCAGCACGGCGGGGAACGGGGGCAGGCTGATGGTTGATCTGGCGCGGTGGACGGATCGGAAGGACGGCGCGAGGGACACGGTCGAGGTGCTCGTCGTCGCGAGCTGTGTGTGCATGTTGAAGAAGGAGGTGGACCGCAGGAGGATCCAGCAGATGATCATCATGGCCGGGGGAGCGGGCGGCTGAGGTTGGTTGGTCTCGATCGTTTCCATTGTGTGGCCCCGATTATCCGGATTACGTCTGATGCTTTGCCATTCATGGTCGTAGATGTTAGTTATGCTGCTGCAAAGACGCCTGTTCAAAGTCCATCTCTCACCATACCGGAAAGCGCACGCTGTCTCTCTGTCCCGTCCTTGATTTCCCGGGGAGCTTTGTCTACCATACTTATCATTGTATTTTGCTCTGTGCTCTCAGTCAATCCAATCCCACGGCATCCAATTGCGGTAGTACGTTCTCAGACTGCGTATGTGAACCTGATGGTAGCTATTACATTGTGCAAAAATCTTACGAAAGCAAAGACATCCGATGCTCTGACGGGCCCATAGATATGGCGCAAACGGTGCTGGTGCTGGTGGTGCCTATGAGGTGTGCGAGGTGAGAATTCTGGGCGGCCTGCAGTCTGGCGACACCCTACTAGAGATATGTCATTTTTTATTTTATAGATACACCGATCGACCTAGACGCAAATCTTCCCTCGTCTGTCTTCTCCATTGTGTTAATATCGGTACTTCCAGAAATGTGACGCCATCGTCCCTCTTGCAGTAGACATAACCCTTTCTCACCATAAGGCACACGCGCCTGGGCACGAAGTGGTGTATAAGAGCGTTGACGGGTCTTTGGATGAAGGGCGTCCTCGCAACTCCGTGCTGTTACCCTTCTTCCAGAGTCTCATTCGCCAAGGCGGATTCGGTTGACAGCGGTGAGTGGAAGCTCGGATAGCAGGCGGTCGTCGTCGTCGTCGACGTGCTTATGCATAGATGAACTTGGAAACGGAACAGTATCTAACTGCGGCGGCCACAATCGGTGAGGTATATTTCCGGAGTTCGGACTTCGAGATTCAAGACATACACTCCTCCAAAACATTTGTTTCCTCGTCCATGGAGAAAGCATCGCGACCCACGTGCCCAAGAACCGAGGGGGTTCTAGATGGTCTCCGTTCCGCGCGGGGTCAACGAGCACATTACACAAACCCAAGCCCAATCACGCAGGGAAACGGAGCGCGTCGCGTCGGCAGGCCAGGCATTCTATTGTTCGTGTGGTTTTATGCCAGTAGGAGTCTCCCTCTCCGGCTTGAACCTCACTCAATAAACCCACACGTCCATTCCGCGTTCTCGCCATCTCTCGATACAAGTAACCATCTTCTCGCCCAGAGACCCCGATTCCGTTGAACCCTCCGAAATGGAGGTGAAGAAAGAAAACTCCAACACGCGGATACAACAATTCAAACACCCAACCCATACTGACACATCTAGGTCAATGAAGTTGCCCATGCCACCCGGGCTCTCTTGAAGAGCAGTAACGGACAGAGCAAATGACGGAAAAGAACATCCGTGTTCTTCGTCCACCCACGACAGAGATGCCACGAGTGGAACAAGAACCGCAAATGTCCACTACATACATGAAAGAAAAGGAGGGAAAAAGAGGAAAAGAACAAGCTTCCTCAACAAGAAGACGCAAAATCGTCAGAGAAGCACAGGCCGGGTCGTGTAGGGCCCCTTGCCGTTCTCTCATACCACCTCCCCCGTTCTTTTTCCTGTTTCCACATTGATCGTCTTTTCCGAGTCCATCATCCAACACTCGCGCCCGTTCCATCAGGTTACTAACACCGATAGGCGTCCCCCGTCCAGACACTGGGTGAGCAGTGTCGTGGACGGAGAAGCCGCGTCGTCTGTATCTGCTTGATTCGGCCTCGTCGTGAGGAAATACAATAAAGTCGTACTGCGGGGTCGATGCTGAATTCTCAAAAGAAAAAAGAGGTCATTTCAAGTCGTCAAAAATCGTGAGCTCGTCAAGGAATACGTTGTACTACGATTCAACAACGCCATATCTCTCAAGCCCGGCAGGCCACATATGTGTGATGAGAAAACGTATGATGTCGGCCTGGCAGAACAAGGCCCACCAAGGGCGGCAAACACTTCGCTTGCCCTTAAGTGAACCGCATACCCCTCCAGCGGCCAGGCAGCTCGCGCTCTTGCACGGCGACGTGATTCTCCCCTTCACAGCCGAAACCGCGGTTCTTAAACTGCTCAGGTCCGCACTGCATTGCCGCGCCGTGGTTCGCGTTGGATCTCAGACCTAGCGGCTCGGCCGCCTTGCGCGCGGCACGCGAGGTCCACGCACGAGCAGCCTCAGCAAAGGACCGCCGGGAGTCGTTGGAGGCGATGCTACTGTGGGTGCTAGCCGCGTACGTCGGGTTCGGGGGCACGAGGTCGGTGTCCATGGGAATAGGGCCAAGAGAAGACGAGGGAGCGTGCTTGGCCAGCTTGTTGGTCGCCCTGGTCGAGTTACTAAACGACCGGCGGATAAAGACAGTACCACCACCGACGGCTCGAGGGGGCGGAGGCGGGGGCATATAGCTGGGCGGAGGTGGCGGGGGAGGCATGGACTCCGAGGCAGAATGCCCATAGGGCCGAGGTTTGCGTAGGCCGGAGAGGGAGAGATCGGCGGACATGCGTGATGCCGTTTTGCGCAACTTCTTGGCGGCCGACAAGTCCTCTTCGTCGTCGAAGCCGCGTTTCCTATTCCCGTCGCGGGAGTCCGGCAGCGGCTGGACCTCTTCCGTCGGCGGCAGAGGCCATTGACCCGAGACGCGCTCGGCGAAGGACTTCTTGTCCGCGGGAGGCCTGGTCGAGTACATAGTCTTTGGCGGGTTGATCGACGGCGGGGGTGGCTGGCGGGTGGAGCGGATGGCATGCGCATCGAAGAAGCCGTCTTTCATCAGCTGCTGGTAGCTGGCCATGATCTCCTCTCTGCTGGGCATGCCGGCGCCGCTGTTCGCCGGAGTCGCGGCGGCCGGCGCGCCACTGCCACCGTTGTTGCCACTGCCGAAACCCCCAGCTCCACCTCCTTGGGCGAGAAGCTTGCCGTCCAGGCTGAGAGGGCGCTTAGCCCCCTTGTCCCTGACGAAGCTCAACTTTTCGCGCAGGCCGCCCCAGAAGCCCTTCTTGCCCACATGGCTGCTGGCCGAGCTGGCGGGTCTCTTGACTTCGCCATAGGTGACTGTCGGTTGTTGCAGGAGTGGCTGAGATTGCTGATGCAGCGGCTGGTGGTACTGCTGCTGCTGTTGTGGTTGATGATGAGGCTTCTGCGATGAGAAGACCCCGGCGTTGGGTGCCTCGACGTAAAAGTCCATGTGGAAACGGCGCGCAATCTCGGACGAGTCCTCTGGGCCGAGAAAATCGATGGGCGGCGCAGCCGAGGCGCGGTCGTTCATGGAACCCTCGACGAAGCGAGAGTTGGCGCGCTGCGCCGAGTTTGCGCGTTTCGCTGTAGGCCGCTGGCCATTGGAGGTGAATGTGGTATTTGCTGTTGGGCCCATGATCGGGTGGGAGGTCAGCGGACCCAGAGCGGGCGAATCCTCCATGTGCATTGTGTGGATGTGTTTCGAGATACTGTGTGTGTGTGTGTGTGTGTGTGTGTGTGTGGACGTATAGAGAAATTTGTCTGCGATGGCGAAGATGGCGATGATGGTGTTGGCGGTTCGTCAACTCAGAAGCCCGACGTCCTACTTTCGATCCGTATCAGGAGAGAGGCGCGACGTGGCGTCAGACCCTGATGAGCGAGTAGACGATATCAAGGTTGCGATGACGACGTGATGCTGCAGGAGCATCCGGAGAGGTTTTGTTTACTTTTCCGCCGTCACATCTGCCACAGACTCCGCAGCCCGCGCATATACAACAACCTCTGTCGGCACAGGCTTCTTCCCTGGACAGCTGCACGACAGCAGAGAGAGGGGAGAAGGAAGATGTGTAACGAAACACGGCGATGAACGGAGTAAAAAGATGGAGTGTGGGGTGGGATGTAGGAAAATGTGGGATATAGTGAAGGAAAAGGAGAATGGAAAACGTCAAGTAGTGATGGTGGTGGTGCTGGTGGTGGTGACGAGCTGGAGGTGTGTTGATCTTATTGGACTAGACGGATTGGAAGGGCAACGATGGAACGGGGAGGGGCCAGGGAATGTTTGATTGGTGGCCGTTGGCCTCTGGGAGCTGCTATTGCTTGTTAAGTTGTTGCCGTTGCTGCCACCGTTCTAGGTAGGGACGTCCTCTAAGAGGCACGAAACTGGTTGCTCGGGCAAACAAAACGCGTCCACAATTGTCTGTCCCCCCCCCTGGGCACTTACCTTACCTACATAGGTACCTAGAGTAGGTACTGGGACCCTCCCATGTCTGTCCCACTTGGCGTGCTGCCCATCGGGCCATCGCCAAGGTGTTCTCACCTTAAAAACTGGCCTGAGCTTTGGCCATGTGAGGTTGAGACCTCTCTTCTTCCTCCACCTCCTCCTTCCCTTCCATCATCACGTTGCATTCTCACATCGGCCAAGCTTCAGGGACTCTGACTTGACTAGCACGGCGAATCTCCATCACCACCGTGGCCGCTGGGTAGTCTCAATGTCCTTCGCAAACATCCATCTCTCTCTCTCTCTCTCTCTCAGCTTACACTCATCTTGATCCGAGCAAGTCTTCAGTGCCGGACGTCTCTATTTTTCCTACGCAGAAGCAGCTACAAATAAATAGATACACGTGAAGCTAGCTCAAGTCCCACATCTCTTTGCCATTGTGACTCATGGGCCGTCAAACAATTGCCATTTGACGCAGGACTAGCACCTAACCAAGTGACAGTATGAGACACTCGGGCAATCTACTGACACATTACAGTCAGGTATCATACACTCACATCTTCATGGGCCTCATACTCGTCTCCTTTTAGATGCCAACCTGAATAGTGCCAAGGCTCCAGCAACGAAGGCCGTCCTGCCGAAATGGAATGCTATATAACACATGGCAAGAAGTCCCATCCTTCGTGGCTAGAAAACAGACGTAATGATCATAGGTAGTGTCGAAATGTTAGTCTGCGTAGATCAAGCATAAGGAAATGCGCGAGGTACGCCGCCAATGGTTTAGAAGTTGAGTAGGCAAGTGACCCCCTTCCGTCCGTACACCTCGTTGCCCCAGAACGCCTGATGCCGGATATATCCCTTTCCAAAAAAAAAAAAAAAAGCATTTTCAAACAAATCCTAAAGACAAGCTACCAGAATGCGAAGAGTGCCGCACCTGCTCATGGCAAATAAGAGTTGTTTTGCCTAAGGATGTGTGAGCCATCAGCACGCTTGTACTGCATATTTTCTGTCGGCAAGAAGCGTTGATTATAAAATGCGCTGGGGTGGTGGACCTCCTGTTGGCGCTGTCTGTCAAACAGAGGACGCGTGTCCTCGGCGAACGTATCTCCGTAGCCACGCTTAGCGCCTGCACGGGCGACCTCAGGCAACTGGTTATACATCGAAGCAGGAGCGGCCTCAATGGGCTCAGTACGGCCTGTCAAGTGAGAGGGCACCGACGTAAGCCTCTCGATGGAGGGGAGCATGGGCGAAAGCTTGGTGTTCATCTGCGAGGGGGCCTCTGACACAGGGGCCAGCTGCCGAGGGGGCAACGAGTCTCTCCTGTATTCGGGCTCGCGCCTGGCCATCTCCATATCCTTGGAACCGTGGGCAGAGCCGTAGACGGAAGGGGATGGCGGCATGGCCATGGCAGAGGGTCGTCGGTCGTAGGCATCGCGGGGCGTTGGCGGTGGGTTGCTCGCTGCGTACTGAGAGCTGGGCCGACTGGAGTAGGCGTAGCTGGAGTTTGGGTGATACGGTGAAGGCTGGCTCGACTGGTAGGAAGCCGTGGTGGGTGAAATGGGCGGCGGCTGGACCGCAGTTTGAGCGTACTGGTGAGGGGGGTAAGGGGCAATGGAGGCATCGGATCCAAATCGCAAATGAACATTGGTTGATGGTGCCGGGCCGTACGACATGGGCGGCGGCGGCGGCGGCGGGGCCTGGAACGTCTCAACAATGGAAGGTCTCCGCTCAGGGACCGGCGGGTACGTAGCGCAGTGTTCACTGCTGTTGCTACACGATCGAGCTCGGTATTGTTCGGCGTTGCTTCGTATCTCGGGGGTTGGCGTCCTCCTGCCGTTCCTGTACTCATTCTCGGGGTTGTTCTCGAATTCGTTTCCGGTGGGCTTGCCGTCACGCCTCCTCATGCGAACGTCGCGACGGATTCTTACACGGCAGCCCTGCTCGGATATAGTCTTGCTCAGGCTCGTGCTCTCCGTAAGACCTGGGAACTTCTTGGCGCTAAAGACGCTGAAAGGCACAGACTTGACGGCCATTCTGTACAGAAAGCTCGGGTTGATGGCCTCGTCGGGTCCATCGCCTTCGGGATCGCGGTCCTCATCCTGCTTGATATCCTCGTAGAGATGAAAGACCAGGACGTAGCGTCCCTCATGACGAACTGACAGGTCAGGGAACAAAAAGTAGCCAGCCTCCGTAGGTCGGTCCAGGTAGGCCATCCCGGACACGGGCATACCCGTCAACACGGGAGCCAGGGCCGCAGCGGGGGTGTTGACGCGTCCATGAGCCATGGGCCGAGCAGGGCAGAGTTCGGCGAACAGAAAGAAGTTTGCCTTATAGCTGAAAGTGATATCTCGCGCTTCTTCTCTCGTGGGACCCTCGTAAATGTGCAGCTGTACAACGGGAGGTGGGTCGACAGGACGACGGTCGGCGGCAGCTGAATGTCCATGTCAGAAGGCCCATAGAGCACACAATGGGCACGTCAAGGTTTCTTACACTTCAGGCCAGAACCACATGCTCGCGCACGCTCAGGTTGTTGCAGAACCTTGAGTTCATAAAACTTCCTCGGGCCACCTCTCGTCGGCCTGTCGGTATAGGACTCCGACTCGGCTACAGCCTCGAGCGGAGGGCGGTGGGCAATCAAAGGTGACATTGCAACCCGGTGGTGAGGGGAGTTGGTTGGATAGTGGTAGATGATAGATTCGTTCCCGTAAATGGGGTTGGGCAATCTGCAGCCGTGCACCAGCCTGGTCGAGCGTTAGAAACTGAGTGTACGTTTAAGTGGCTCACGCGCCAAATAAGGTAGACCTCAACGAGGCCTACGGCATCCCTAATCCAAGAGGAATCCGACAAGCTGGGCGCTGCCCCGACAGTATGGAAACGCAAGGTAAGAGGCCGTTTTCTATCAGCAGCAACCGACTTACCAAGCACGCAGCAGCACGGTACGGTGGCGTTTGTGAGAGATGGCAAATCCTTCACTTCCTTTTAAATAACCAAGCAGTCGAGGCCGAAGTCTGAAGGAGTCGGGTCAGGTCAGCTATGTCGATGGTGATGATAGCGACGGCGAGGTAGGTAGGCTGTCGTTAATCACAGGCGTCTCAGTGCGGTTGGTGAGCAGGAGGAGAAGAGGAAAGAGCGGCGGGTGGGAATGGGGGTTTGATGAGGGAGAGCGATGGGAGAGTGGGACAGGGTGGGGAGAAAAGAGTGGGAAGCGAAGGAACGCAATTGGCTTTGGGGTGTCTGATGGCTGGGAACTTGGCTGGACCGGGGTGGAAGAGAACTGGCCGGGGTCGACTTGGAGGGATGGGGAGAGAAGTACAGACACATCGCTTAGGTACCTGCGCGGCCTGGTACCTCGATACCTACCGAGATAGGCAAGTATGAGACGGTGGACAGTGTGGATAACTTAGAGGGCTTGGGAGCACTGGACAAGGGGCCGCCCGGGGGTGCTACGGTCTAGGGACCAGACAGAATTGGCTCAGCCTACCTACCTAGGGCGGGTGACAGTGGACAGCAACGAACCAGAATTATGGACAGCAGACACTGTGGGCCAGCACTGGGTGTGTTTGTGTTTGTGTGTGTGTGAGAGAGGAGAGAGAGCCTGGACAGTGGAGAGGGACCCAACGCCTCGGACTGGGGCCCCAGCTGACTCGGCGGTAATTGTAGGGGATCGGATGACAATCATGGCCGGGCCTAAACTCAGAACAGCCACTTGACTCTTGGTTTGAACGCAGAGAACCTGACCGAGGTGCCCTGCTGAGTCAGTCATGTGCTGTCTCGGTCGCCCCCTGAGAGCCTGCTTTGTTCTGTGTTCTCACAGTCTCTGTACAGCCCACAAGCCCGCTCGGCCTGGCTCTATTAGGGTGGATGGCGCCGTCTTTCCCATGCATCTCACCCACCGAGGCAGCGGGCGTTGTGTCTGCTCAACTGGACTGAAGGAGGGGGGGGGGGGGGGNCGGACGCTAGACTCAGATCTAGTCCCTATCCGTCAAGCACTTCGTCGCCCGCACATGGGGCGATGCGTGTTACGATGCTTAGCGAAGCGCTGGTTTGGGGTTCTTTTGCTGGGCGGTTGGCCGTCGGCCGCTTCGAAACCGCCAAAGAGCGAACGGGTGTGTCTAAATGTAACCGCATCACAGCCTTTGGCTAGGCAGTTACAGAGTACGGATATACCTCGTGCAATGCGTGGGAAGGTTTGGCTGATTCCCGAGCGCATTTGCCGGCCAACTGGCAACAACTGCCCCACTGAGGGCGCCAACAGGTATACAGTACCCCTAAACCCTTACAGCTAGAAGAACACACTTAGAGAATACATTATTATTAACCTTATTAACTGCATACCTACAGTACCCTTACAAACTAGTAGCATAACTAGTTTTTAATTTAACTAATACTAATACCTACTAGGCGCTAGGTAATAAAGCTACTAGCTACTAAGGATTAACAAACCTAAAATTAAAAACTATACCCTAACTAGAGCTAAGATAAGCCTATTATAAGCCTACTATCCCTAACTAACCTCTACTCTAATAGATTAATAACTACCCCTATAAGTTATATTAATATTATCTATAACAGCCTGTCTCTAAGCATACTAACTGCTCTAATTCTATTAGGATAACCCTAACTACCTATAAATAAGGACTATATTATTAGATATTAGGCACTATACCTATTAAGTTCTATAAGACGTAAGTATTAACGTTAACTACATAGCTAGTAATATTAAGCTGCCTTTTCTAATTAACTAGCTTAAATTATAATAAGCTGTTTAGATAGTAATCTAATAGGTTATAAGTTACCTACTGCTACAAAATAACTACCTACCTAAATCTTAGCTAATAACGTTATTAATATAGATATACCTACCTACTTAACTAATAATATTAATTAACTAAGTAGCAGCTATAGAGATACTACTACTAACTAGTCCTATTTAATATAAAGTAACTACCTACTAGCTTTAACTAGATTCTCTATTCTTAGATATTAGCTCTATATTATCTTTATTAAATATTAACCTACTACTATCCCTAATTAATAACGTCTGCTTCTAACTATAAGAGATACTACTTAATAATAGAGAATCTATTAAGCAATCTAGAATAGAACATAATAACTATAATAGCCTATAGGGTAATAATAATAATAACTAGTAATAAGGCTTAAATAACTAATAAGCTGTAGGTATACTTTTAGTTAAGGTATTATAATAGATTACTACTGTTATAGCCCTAACACTATAGGGTAGCTAATAGAATAATAGATAGAGCACACTAGCTATAACTATAGGTATTATATTACTTAAGCCTAAAGAAGTTAAATACTTTAATCTAACTGTAAGAGACTTATCTAAATATAGTATTACTAGCAGTATAAAACATATTACATATACTAATATATATATCTTCTATAATTACCTAAGACACCTTATAGTAATATAAGGTAACACTTTAGTTAGGGATATATAGTCTTAGTGCTTATTAAGTATAGCCTTAGCTTAGTATATAATAGAGCTTACATCCCTTAAGTAAGTTACCTTAGCTAACTATAACGCCTAGCTTATTATAGAAACCCTATAAAAACACTTTAAATAGAACACCTCTAAAGCACTACACGCCCTATATAATTACAAACTAACACTAAGACATCTAAGTAAAGACTATACTATTAGACTATTTATCTAAACTATAATAAGAGATATATAAAACGTAGAAATTAAAGACCTATACACCTAACTGTATATTATCTTTAAGGCTCTAGATAGCAATATCTAATTATAAGTAGATAAGCCTAATAATAAAACTACATTAGCCTAATTCCTTAACTAACTTAACGACTATAAAAGCATACTAATTAGGATAGTAAGAGACTAATATAGTAACTATATTAATAACCTATAAATCACAGCTATAGCTAACTACACTAATATAGCTCCTACAGCATTATAAGGATAGAACTATAGGAGTCTACCCTATCTAAACAGACGTCCTAAATTTAACACATACTAGACTTAAAACTAAGGATTATATAACTAACTATTAGGAGCGTATAGGCTATAATATAATAATAACTACTAATAGCTACTATTAGCCTAACTACTGCAGACATATTAGACACTCTAACTATAATAACCTTTTCTAACACCTAGCTCTAGCTTATTATATCCTAACTACTGATAGGGAAATACTACTAACACCTATTAACAATAACAGTTACAGCTAATAAACTAATTATAGTTATAAGGAGCTAACTAGCTAAATTAACTATAGATCCCCTACGCTAAATATAACTAATATAGATCTACATAAGCTGCAGTATATATAGTAGAAGAAAATAAAGATAAACCTATCCTATAAGAGCAATAGGATGTTAATACACTGTAATTAGGAATAGAAGATAACTACTATAATAGTAACATATAGGATAATAGAGATAATTACACCCTACTAGATTACACCTTAGTGCCTTATTATAATTATAATAAAACTAACGCTATAGATATTACCTTCTTTACTACTAGAGAAGTTAGCAGCTATAACTATAAAAACTGCAGATAGGATTTCCTATTAGGGAATACCTTTTTCTAACACCTAAGAGAAAAACATAGCGTAGCTATTTACAAAATTAAATATAAGGGATTAATAACACTAACAGCTAACATACTACTTAGCATGCTAGAGTTACTAAATTATTATAATAGTCTAGCCTAGCTAAAAAACTACTACCTAATAATGTTACACTAGTAATAGAGGTACCTAATTAACATAAACTAGCAGCAATATAGAACATAAATAATATAGCTGCTAACAAAGCTAACTTACCTATTATTACCTTAGTAGTTAATTTATAACTAGACATTAGTATAGGATTTAAAGCTTATAGATATACCTATATATAATTAAAGCTAACAATCTTATTAATAAATAATAAAGAGGAAGATATATATAGTAATATAGGTTACAGCTGTATATTAGCTAATAGTAAATAGATAGTAGAGACGTTTCTACACCTAAAGATACGCTAATAGCCTATAGGTATAACTATTAACAGTTAGAGGTATTAGCACTAACTTCTATTAGACGTTAGACTATATAGTTTTTCTATTTTACTTTAAGGGCACAGACATAGGTAATAATAAGCTATTATACGCCTACTTTACATAAGAGGTATCCTTAGTTAATAGACTACAAGCAAAAATGCTTATAGGGACTAACATCTTTAGACTAAAGAAGTTTAACTTAAAATTCTTAGCTATAAAGGTAATTATTACCTCTTACTATATATCTATACTATTAGAATGTAAACTATAATAATAATAACTAGTTAAGAGACTAGTATAATTAGTAATAACTATAATTCTCTAACTAAATTCTGTATTACTAATCCCTATTTACTATAGTATGTTAATAATTAAGGATCTCTTTTTTAAACTATTACTAAGTAACTACTTTACGTTATACATAATACTAGCAGACAAAAACATACACTATATTATTATAATAAATAACTCTAACAAGCTAATTCTAGTCCCTATAAAGGTAAGGTTAGGTATATTAAATTTAATTACTAATAATATATTCTGCTAGAACGTTAAAGAAGATAATATTAGTATAGCAGCCTATATAGGATTATATAACCTAGCCTATATATTTAATAATAGGGCTAGTAGGTTTAAGCTAATTAAGATCTAACCTATAGAGACTATAATAAAGCACCCTAAAGGGATAATAATACATAATAGAAGAGATAAAGCCTACTACATTAGGTAAGTCCTTAATAACTACCTTAATATATTTAAAGATATAGGCTTTACAAACGTCCTAGAGGACTAATAGATAAAAGTGTAGCTAAAACCTAGCTAAGAGGACTAGATCCTAAAGATAAGGAAAGTTTACAACCTTAATATAGAGGAATAAGAGATTATCTATAACTAACTTAATAAGCTTATAAATTAGTAATAACTATATTAGATAATAAACTTAGTTCTATTCTTATTCTTAGTTTTTATAGTCTAGTAAGAAGTCTATAAAAAAAGAAAAGGTTATATAGTAGTTAATATCTAAGGTCTTAATAAAATTACCCTACTAGATAGCTACCTAATGTAATTATAAGATAATGTCTTTAACGCTATTAAGTATAAGAAATATATCTCTATTATAGATACTAGCTCTTTCTACTACTAATAGTAACTACACTTAGAATTAGAAAATATATTTATAATTATTATACTAGATAGATAATATATATTTAACTATACTATTAAAGGCTATAAAAATAGTAACGCCTATATATAGCAGCAAATAGATACCTTATTAGTAGGGATACTAGCTATATTATACTATAATAACATTATTATAGGATCTAACATAATTAAGGAACACTAAAATAACCTTTATTAAGTACTACACTTATTACAGTAAAAAAACATTAGTATTAACCTAAAGAAGGTATTCTTTAGATTCTTAGGAACTATTATCCTTAGATAATACATTAACGCATTAGGACTATTTATAGTAGATAAGAAGCTAGACGCTATATATTAGATCTAATACCTAACTACCCTTTATAACCTAAAGATGTTTATTAGCTTTATAGGCTACTTTAGGAATAATATATGTAACTACACTAAAATTATAAAGCTATTAGAATAACGTAAAATAGAACTGCTATAATAATAAATAAAGGATAGTAAGCATATTATAGGAAAAGACCTAGGCTAGAAAAGGTAGACATCCTTAGTTAATATAACCCTAACTAATACTAAACAGAAAGCCTTTAATATAGTTAAGAAAGCCCTACTTACTAACATTAGGCTATACTATTATAATATAACCTAACTGCTATTTATTAACTTTAATGCAGCAGCTATAAGGATTAGCGTTATAGTATACTACGTTAATCTAATTACCCTAGATAAAATTATAGATAATAAGGGTAAGCTATTAAAGCTACTACTAAAGGAAGTAATTTAACTAATATTATTCCTTTTATAAACGTTATTAAAAGCAGAAAAAAGATACTAGCTAATAGAAATAGAAACCTTTAGTTTTATATAGGCACTTAAAAAATATAAGCACTTTATTACAGTATTAACGTTACTAACTATAATTATTATAAACTATATAGTAATTATTAGTCTATAATAACAATTAGATATTACTAACATAATAGTATAGAGCGCTAATAATAAGAAACTTATAAGAGTAATAGAATATATAAGCTAATTTAACATTAGGATTATATATAAACTAGGTAAAGAATATATTATATCTAATGCACTCTTAAGATTACTAGTAACGCCTAGATAAGATAATCTCTAACCTAATAATAGCAGTCTAGATGTACTACCTAATAACACACTAGAAGATTAGGTAATATAGATATAGGTATAAACAGCATTTATTACTAATAACTTAAGTAACAAACTAATAATACTACTAATACAAATTATAGAACCCTAATACTAAGACTCTAATAATAATAATAACATTACACTGCTAGCTAAATAAGACAGATCTAGTACTATTTTATTAGAAATTACCCTATAGTTCTATAATAAGATAATAAAGGGCTATAAAGATAATAAGACCTTTATAAAGGTACTTAAAGTATTATAAGATAATAATATCCTTAACCTAGTTAATAGAGTAAAGCTACTTTTTACACTTTATAAAGGCCTCTTCTAGAAAATAACATAAAGTATGCTAGATAGGCTATGTATTCTATATATATGTTACTATAAAATCCTTTAAGCAGCCTATAGTAGTAACTATATAAGAGGTAATAAGATAGTAGTATTACTTACTAGATACTACATTCTATAACTAATAAAACATATTAAGTAATTTATTATAACTTATCTATAATGTAGCGTTATAAAGATCTATATATATAAGCTATACAGTAATATATAACTAATACTACTACTACTATACCTATATTACACTATTATAATTAACTTTATCCTTAGCCTACCTTAGATAGTGTAAGTAGTAGATATAGTTATATTAGTTACAAACAAAATGTTAAAACAAGTTAAACTAATACCTAGATAAGCTACTAGATTAGCAAAAGTCTAGGTAGACGCCCTTATTAACTACCTATAGGAACATAACTAAGGTCTACTAAAAGTAATACTAAGTAACTATAATCTAAAGTTTCTTTTAAAAATATAGCAGTATATTTAGAAGCGTATAGGAAGCAACCTACTATACTTAACAGCCTATTACCTACAAACAGATAGCTAGAGTAAGTAAACAAACCTAATAGTAGAATTAGCACTATAAATCTATATATCCTCTATAGATAACCTACGTAATTAGCTAAAGGCGTTACTATAACTATAATTTAAGATTAATAACACTAAGGCGTTAGTAATAAACTAATTACTAAATAAGATAACCCTTAGCTTTACACTAAATAATATTATTAACTTAATTACTAATAATATAAATAAAGCCCTAAACAGTCTAGAGACATAACTTAAGGTATATAATATAATAGTAATAGCAGTAATAAGAACAAAATTATATTATAACTATAAGTAATTACCTAAATTCTTTAAGCTAAGGTAATATATCCTATTATAACTTTACTATAGATATAACATCCTAGAGATATTATCCCTTAGTTAAAAATATATATAATAATATGCTAGCCTATATATAATTATAAAAAGAGTTAAATAACTAGCCTATTAACTATAACTTCTAGATTATACTAAGATCTATAACGTTATTTTAATTAACTACCTTAAACTAGCTTTACTACTAGATATCTACGCTAGAGCCCTCCTAATGCTAAGTAATATTCTACTATATAACCTACCTTAACGCCTATAATAAATAAGAACAGCATATAGGAAGCTTTAGTTTCTTCTATAACTATAAGGGTTAGATCCTAAGTTTTAGCGCTAGATAACGCTACTATATAAAATTATTACTAGCAGATAATAAGGCCTAGACACTAAGTACCTTATCTAAACTAACAATAAGCTACATAACACCTAGCTACAGATCTAAAATATCCTAGACTTTAAAATATAGGTTTATACCTTCTATAAGAAAGCAGGTAACATAAGTAAGGTAAGCATGTAGGTTTAACAGAAGACAGAGCCTTCTACTCTACCTATAACCTTATCCCTTTTACGCCTCTTTACACCTCTTCTTTTCCTTTTCTTTTCTTTCTTCTATATAGACCTTAATAAAACAACTAATAGCATACTAATAACTATTTAAAATCTACTACATTTTAGAGGAGGAACTTAATAAAATTATAAGTAATAATATATCTAAGTAATTAAGACTTAAATCTACCTACATATAGTTATTTATACTAAGGACAGCTAATTAGATATAACTATACTTAGAGGAGGTATAACTTAGATAAGATAAATCTACTAGACCTATAATAGTATTAACTAGCGTAATAAAGAATATTACCTCTAGCTAAGCTAATAACTATAATAATAAGAATAAAGTAAATAATAAGACAGCTAAGAGACCTAACATAATTAATAAGGATAATATAAACAACAAAGATAATAATAACGCTAACAAAAATAATAAGAGTAATAACTAAGATAAAGTTATTAATAATAAGACTACTAAGGGCAAAAAGCATACCTTCTTAGGTAATTAGAAATCTACTAAGAATAAGAAGTTAAAGTAAAATAAGCTAACTTTACCTTAGGACCTAAAAAAGAAGCTAGAAATTAATAATATAAACTTCCTTACGTAAGTTAGCTACTAATTCTAGAAATACCCCTACTACCTAAGAACCTATCTCTATAATAGATAATTTAAGGCTTTTAATATAGTAGTTATAATTTTTAATAACAACCTAGATAACGTAGTGCTCTCTAGAGCTAAGAAATACACTATTATATACTAACTTTAGTAGGTACCTACTAACATATAAATAAGAGGAGATCTATCTAGTTTTATAGAGTGCTAATAAGTCTAGGATAGAGAGAGACATACTAACCTAGATAAATTACCTACCTTTATAGACTACATCTTTACCCTTATCCTCTATAATAAGGGTATGCTAGCAACCTAAGGTAACCTCTAAGACTACTATAGAGTTATTAACCTAATATAAAATAACTAAACTAATAACTTAATAATTATAAATAACCTAATATATCTCCTTAAAGCAGTTAGCTAATAACCTCTTAAAAAACTAAAATAACAAACAGCATAGTAGGAGATAAATAGATTTACTAGATTAACAGATAATAATAAAGCCTTTCTCTCTTTCCTTAATATAGTTACTATAACTACAAATTTACCTAATAAATATTAAGTATTTAGAGGTAAGTAAAAACTAATACAGTATAAATAGAATAACCTTACTAATTACATCTTAAAAGTTAATAACCTAAGTATTAATAAGTAAAGATATAAGTAAATCTTATATAATATTATTAAGGAAGCTAGTAACTAAGTAGCTATAGACAGTAAATTAATTATACTATATAACTATATATACACTTATAAATACAGTAAGGAAAAAACGTTTTAATATATAAGTTATTTTAAGGAGGAAATTATTTAAAGAAAGTAAGAGGCGTAACGTAAGGGTTAATTAGGCAAAAAAGGTTGCTAACATAAAGGTAACAGAAGTAATTACATAGATAAGAGCATAAATTAAACGCAAATTGAAATTTCACTAATAAGGGCATTAGCATTTCCTTTCCAGGGGGGGGAAGATACCAGCTAACTAGCAACAACTACCCCACTAAGGGCGCTAATAGGTATACAGTGCCCCCAAACCCTTGCAGCTAGAAGAACACACTTAGAGAATACATCATCATTGACCTCATCAACCGCATACCCACGGTACCCTTGCAGCATTGGGCCATCACGATTCACTAGTCGTCATGACTGGCCCTTCTTTCCCAGCCTGGTGGTTCAGGGCCTGTCTTTCGTCAGTCACTCGCTCCAAGTTTTTAAGACCGTCCAGTGGCAGGCCAGACAGATACGATACTTTTGCTTAACCTTTTTGTCCTCTTCTTTTTGACGCCGTCCAACATAACGAGCTTGGGTTTCGAGATTCCTTTAGAAAGCAAATTTGTTTGTTTGCTGCCAGTCTGTGAGTTGGGTGCACTACGTCTCGAGTCTCGAGGAGGTTCGAGGCGCACTCACAAGTTCCGAGGTGTGAGACGCATCCGGTCCGCGGATCTCGTGCACACACTAGAGTTATGCTTCAGCCACTCACCACCAGATTTCCCGGATAGTTCGACGAGATTGGCAGTTGGCTTGCCGCATAGCTTGTCAGCCAAGCCAACCCAGGGCAGATAGAGAGACGTTTCGGCAGACGAGGAAGAAGAAGGGGAGAGCAAAAAGACAATGTTAAAATAAAAACCAAAGGGGTGATTGGGCGAGCTTCCGTTCTCTTTCCTTTCCTAGTTACCCGAGCCCGCCCACATAATCCAGGGATCTCTTGTCCATCTTGCTGCATCTGCATCTCCATCTGCTGAGGCGCTGGTTCGCTGCAGCTCGCAGTCGTGTCTGCAGACCGCAGATGTACTGTTACGGCCTCGAAACAGCCACGCTGCTTTCTTGGCCTATTGTGTCGTTCCTCAACCCTCTCACGTCTACCAGTCATTGTCTCCATCCCCGGCGGTATCCAATCGGGGCCGGACAGGCCAATCCAATGCCACTTCTTGTCCCGGCCCTTGCCCGCCACCCTTGCTTGCCACAGCGCAGGCTCAAGTTCAAGCCCAACCTGGAGATGCTAGGGTCTCGAAAACGCTGCCAATGAGAGACGCTCGTCCGCGAGGGTAGCCTGTCATTTGGGTTGCAGTTACAGTACGAGAGGACGGCGGGGTGACGGCTCCGATGTGATTGCTTGCTAGCTCCCCTCTTTGGTGGATAGACTCTCTTTGGTGTGATGTAGTTCGTCGCGGCGGTCGTGGCCGAGGCCAACTTGCTGCTGCGAAAGGCGCCCGCCATTTTCTGCGTGCTGCGAGACCTGCTTTTGCAGCGGCATGGAACTTAGAAGCGAGCGTTTTGCCCCGTGTGTCCATGTAGGCGGGACTTGGTATTATCCTCAGCGACAGCACCATCTCGTCCGGTCTGTCAGTCAAGTCGTTGGCGGCGCTCAGACTCCCAGGGAGCTGGAGTAACCGTCGCAATCCGGATCCCACCGCGTGTATCCGTACGCACCGCGCGTGAAGCACTCTGGCTTCATGCCAAAAACATCTAAAGCCACTTTCTATGGTCCATTCGCTCACACTGCGAGGCGAGCACACATTGAGAGGCGTGTTTACGCTTCAAACCGGGCTGAATAGTGTCGGACGATGGCGTTTGCAGCGGGCGTTCTGTGCTGAATGGAGTGCCGGTCCCTCGGATACCACCAGTTGGTCAATTGCTACACCCCCAGCCAGCACGTGCCAATGCTGAAATCGGATCATAGCTCGTGGCTGTATTTGCCTGTCCTATCGACGCTGTCCCCCCCAAAAAGCCAAACCCCATATCACATCTTTGTGTAGTGTAGTGTGTAGGTATGCCTCAGATTGAGCTTGGGTCTGAGTCGGCCAAAGTTTGGAAACAGCTTTACCGGTCCCAATCGTAGGCCGTAGCACCCGAGGAGCCGTTCCCGGTCTTCGCGCATCCGATGTGTGTTTGTTCAGCCGGTAACGTGTTGGTGGGCTGCAAAGTCCGTCATGGGCAGGGGGTTGTCCTTTAGGCAAAGGGCACGATTCATGACCCTGATGAACGAAGTAAAGTGAGCGTGACCAAGAACATGCCGTTCGCCACCATCGTTGTTTCCGATGACGTATCTTGCGGTGTCGCTCCAAGGGATGTCCTGCCGAGTGTCGAAATCGTGGAGAAGTAAAAGACAAAGGCGTAAAATAAAACAAACAGCATTGAAGGAACTTACTAGCCATTTGGCATCCGAGGTAGACTGGATCAGTCGAAGCGCTAGCCAAGAGCTCCTCCGAGTGATCAGCATCTACCGAGTTCCCTAGGTCCCGCCGAGGAGATTTAATGACATTGGCATTGGCGGAGCAAGAGTCGAAATGAGAATGATCAGGGTCAAGGCACACGGGGGGCAGACAACGTGTCTGTACGGAGGTTTACGTAGGTGGTAGGTAGGTAGCAATACCCATTTAGATACGTACGGAGTACACGGTGCCAAGTTGACACGCCTGCACGCTATTGCGCAACTGTACGCAGGCGCCCCCGATTCTTGCAGCCAAACGACAAAAAAAGCAAAAGGGCGGGGCCGATCTTTCCCATGCCCCCCCATGGTCGAGTCCTCGAATGAAATGGGGCCAAGACGCAAAGCGGCCAACCAGCCGAGGCGACGAACCAGGAATGACTGGTTCTGGCTAATGAGGACAATAGCACCGACTACGTGTGGCAGTTGTTGATGAAGCAGCAGGTAGTATGTCCGTACGGGTATTCATACTGGCGGAAGGGAAGAGACTGAGGGTCGGGAACAAAACCGACTTGGTTTTGCGAACGGGGACAAGGGAGATTCGTCGGGACCGAAGGTGTTAACCGGGCTGGATAGCCAAGCCAAGATGACGGATTCGTCCCGTCTTTTTCGGGCAGCGACCAGGCGGCGCTTGGAAGAAAAAGGGCTGAGATGAAATGCATGAGAGCGACGCCGCAGGTCCTGTGGGCAGCATTCCCGACACCACTAACGTCGGGTGTTTGTTTGGTGGTGCCTGGCATGGAGATGAACCTACCGCGTTATTGGGTATCTGAGAGGTTATCGGGTCGCGGGCCAAGCACCAGCAGACGACTTGACTACCGTATCGGACCAGGAAAAACGAAGCACAAATTACATTGCAGTGGGGACAGAAGATTCTCTCTTTAGTCGATGTGTGAAAGCCGGAGAGGGCTAGGCGGCGCTGAGAAGAAATGGAACAGGAGGCTAAAATTGCTTTGCCACTTCCAGTGCCATAGACATGGAAATTTTTGCAAGGAGGGGGAAGGGGAGGGGGGCCGCTTTGTTAACCATGCCCAGGACCATAGCTTCGGGAGCTGAGTGAGATGAGGTGAGTGGTCAGAGTGGAGGGAAAGGTGTGTCGGGTCTTGGGTCCGCTCAGGGTGGGTTATGCAATCCGCAGCATCGGGTAACTGCCATCCCAAGGCGTCATCTCCTATTGGTGGGGCGGATGCGCGACAAGATGTGCGTTGCGGCGCTGACGTTTGAGTCCCTCCAGGCCCCCGTACTAGAGCTTTTTGAGCAGGATCCGTAGCGTTTAGCCGTCCGTGCCCGCCAACGCTGGTAAGCCTGGCTCGCCTGACAAGGTATGCGCAAGGCGTTGGCCATGGATTTGGGAGCCCTGCATTGGCTTGAGCGCGCAAACCTCCCTGGGCTGCCTGGAAACTCCTCCGGCTCCGGTCTTATTTTTACTGTGCCTAGTGTATCCCTATTTGTCCGCGATTTCTTTCCCTTACTTGCCGGGACTCGGCTTTTCTGCTCGATTATCGTCAGTGGTCACAGTCTCTCTCTCTCTCTCTCTCTCTCTCTCTGTTTCTGTTTCTGAGAGAGTGGGGATTGAGTCAGACCTGACGCGGGGGAGCCCGGGAGACGGATACGCTACGGGAAACGTCGCTCACCCGGAGGCCTGAGCACCCTCGAGAGATTTAGCCGGCCCGCGGACGGCGGGGAGCCCACAGCCAGCACGACCTCCCTTCTGAAGACCCCGTACAGTACGGATACCGGGACTGCAACCCTCCTTCACGCGCGTCATGTTTAGATGAAGGAGAGGAGATAGCCAGATATCTTTTTTTTTTTTTAAATAAAAGCTCTATCTTTAATGGCCAACGCCTCAGTAATTATGCATCGTTCGAAATCTATGCCACAAATCCCCGCCCTTGCCTCTTATCTCGTGCCCAGCGCCGGGCGCCGGTGACGACAAAGGATGAAGAGCAGACAGCAGCCGCAAACTCTGGTGATGGTTGTGACTTTTCTATTTCACCCCTGACCTTGACCTTGCTTGACCTTGATCACGTCCTCGACGACCTTTGGGTACCTAGGGAGGCAGGTACCTGGGTACTTGATCATCAAGTAGCACGGTGTCTGATGCTGCTGCGGCTCCACATAGAATCCACATCTGTCACCAGCCCCTAACCCTCGTAAGGCCTTCCCGCCACCAATCAGAAAGGCCTTCCGCGTTCGTCAGTTCTCCTGCTCTTTCCTTGATGGGTTTTGCCAGCGTCTAGCCGAGAATACAGTGCAGACAACGACGTACCCCTGTACCCCCTTGCGACCCTCTCTCGCAATCGCCCACTCCAAATGTGACCTCCCCCTCAAAGCAAGGATAATTTAGCCCCACTCCATGATTCGATTCGCAATTCCAAGCTGCAATTCGCCCGCGGGATTCATACAAAAGTCTTCCGGACCACATCCGGCGGCCGCCCAATTCTGTATGTGGTGTCGAGGCTTCACCTCATATGCGACTTGTTCATTTACAACAACTGTGCAGTATCCGCATATACTGACATTTTGGTAATCAACGGCCATGCCAGCAATCCCTCCCTCTCCGGTTCCGAGAGACAGATTCGTGCCTATTGGGCCAGCTGCTAATCGACGAGACCGGAAAACCCGCATCTTTCCATCTGGGCTACGGTATGAATGCCTTTCCATCCCCGATAAACATGTCAAAAAAACGTGTACCAATCGACCGGGGCTTCACGCGAAGTCCGAGGCAAATGCTCAACGCCTCCAGGCGCCACCGCATCGACAACTTCGATAGTATTGACCCCATTTGCGGCATGGCAAACACGCTAGGGTTTTCCAGAACTCATTTGCCATCCTGGCAAGCCCGAGAAAGCAAACACCAAGTACGGATACCACCCGCATCAGTCTGTAATCTGCAATCTGTGAGACTGGTGAGGCTAAGATGAACCCCAAGAGGCCCTGTCGAAGCCCGCTATTGTCCCCCTACATGCGCCTACGGGCGCCTCCTGACTGATGATTGATCACAGTTCCAGCCTGGTCTCGAGAACGCAAGGCTGGCCCATCTTGAGTCGGAACCCCGAAGCCTGCCTGGGCCCTGGCTGGATGCCCCCGCCTGGAGTTCTGTTTCAACGACATTGCAACGTGTGGTCACCAAGTAGAAGTCTACGCCCCGTCCCTCCCAGGGGGTGAGACATGGCACGCAAGGGAAAGAAATCAGCCGCCCATCCTAGAGAGCATAAACCTCCTCGTGCCGGGCACATACACAATTGTTCGCTTGACCCAGTCGCCAGAAAGACGACGACAAGCCACACCATCAGACCAGATAAGACCAGGAATCCACCCTCGCTGCATTCCTCGGCACCGCCATCTCAATTGTCTGTCGTCTTTTGTCACCTTTGGGGCTTCGCGTTCCCACCGAGACGACCATGTCGCGTCACACGGCGTTGCAGCTGATCTTCTGGGCGAGGGAGCTGTTGGGTTGGCTCGTATGTTGAGGTGCTGTCTCCCGTCGGACGGCATGACCCAGATCAACCCCCGCCGCGTCTCCTCCAACCATTGTCCAACCTGATGCGTTCCGGGCATTTGACCGTCCTGCCTCATCGAAGCCTCAGATTGTCTTGTCACGGTGACACAGCATGGCGCAAAAGCACCACATCCCCCCCCCCGGTCAAGATATCCATACGCGAAGCAAGCAAACAATGACACAGGCTGCCCATGTGCGCGATGTTGATGCCTTTAGAATGTCGTAATTGCAGCGAGCCTCTCCCCGCATGATATGTTGTACGTGTATCCTATCGTGCAGTTTATAACCTCGTTCATCTGTGTTGGAGAGAGGTATGTCCATGTCCCGCGTTGGGGAGACGTGAATGCCGCTTACACTTGGAGCTTTTCGCCATCGCCCCCGTTGACTGCGGTTTGCACGGTCTTCTTTTTCTATTGGCAGTCAAGGAGTATCTGGCAACGTTCCAACCGGTGCGTTGCCAGTGGTATGCGGCCGCCACATTGGGGCAGCTGTTGTGCGAACCCATCCGCTGGACAGGGACTCCCCGAGAGGCAGTCGAACCGGTATTGCGCCGTACCTGGGCCCCGTTTTCTCTTTGAAACCGATCAAGGTCGTTCATTCTTGACCGTCAGCCTCTGGCCTGTGTTCGAACCAGAAACACACTCGAAGTCTGAAGCTACAGGATACCACTAGAAACATATTTCTGCGTGGTCTTCGACCGGGACATGATGCCGGGGTTAGTTAGCTATCTGGGCGCATGGCCTGTGTTTTTACTTCCGCAGTGCCGAACCGGGGACTTTTCTCATAGGAAAGTTAATGTTGAATTCAGTCGGTTTCTCGGACAGTAGCACAAATTGCTGGCCCAAGAGACTGTGGTCCGCGGAAACGGGAGAGAAAGGGGCTGGTGGGTGACGTTGTCTCATCCCCCTCCCTTTTCCCCCTCCTCCTCTTCTTGTTCTTCTTCTTCTTCGTATCCTTATTCCTCGGGAGAAGGAAACTTATTCAAAGCCGTGCCAAACAGTTGTCAAGTCATTCCCTCATCCCATACATCTCAGCAGCAACTGGTCCCCCTTCCCCGAGCTCCCTTGGATGATTGAAACAGGAAGCTCTTGACCAGGACCGGGTCCTTGACTGTCGGATCAAGTCACAACCGTTCGGCCGCACTTCTAAAGCGCGAAATGGCGAGGGCGGGGGGAGGGGGCAGGCTTGACCTCGCGATGGCGTGTGTGCGTGCGTCCCTACTCGTCTCTTCTGTCTCGAATTCTGCATGCAACAAATTGAGACAGAGAGAGAAGAAGCTCGGACTGCTTTGAAATGCCCAAGGCTTACCAATCACTTAATCAACCCTTTGTCACTCTCGGCTGTTGCATGGTGACACTTGTGTTTTTTTCTCTCTTATGACGGTATTCCCGCTCGGCGGGTTGCAGCGCGGCTGGTTGTACGAAAAGCGAGGGAGGGAAAGAGAGAGAGGCACACTACATGTTCATGCCACACTGTATGCGCTGCCAACGCATGAGACCCCTGGACTCTGGACTCTCGCGGCGAGATGCCTGTCAACGCGTATCGTATCTGTCTGTCGGGCCTTACGTGTGTGTTTCCAACATTTGACTAAAGTTTCCACGTAGGAGGGATATAGAGTCAATTTGAAAAGAAAGGTCCTACAATTTGAGCATCTGAATGACTGTAGACCGTGACTGTTCCAGAGTCGCATATCGATGGTATGTCTTTGCTGCAGTCATCCCTCTGTTGTTGGATCCCGGCAGAGCGAGACGTAAGACGGCTGAGTCGACATCGCCCAGTGAGTTTCGGGGGGGGTTGGATGCCGAGTGAAAGTTGTTTTTATGAGAAGGATCGCACGGGATGGTGATGGCTACGCCGTCTCGGGCGGTCCCGGTTCCGTCTTGACATTGGTCTCAATGTAGGCCGCGGGCTTCTTGCCCTTTTTCTTTTCTCCTTTTCCATGGGGAAGACTTCAGGTTTGGTTTTATAGGCTGAGGGCCGAGAGACATGATGATAGGTCCATGTATGTCTTCCTCCGGGGACGCAGTTGGCCGCACACGAGGGACGGGTTCTTCGTGGATACACGGGATGTCAGAGACTGGTTATGGGGTGCAGTCAAGACAATGGCAGAAGTAGCGAGTCCACGGGGAGGTTTTTATCGCTTCGTGCCGTCCGGCGCAGCTGGTTCCTCGTTTCCAATGAAGCTTGTCTTTTTATCCAGTTTGTCAGAGTTTCTGCCTCGAGTCGGCGAATTACCACAGTTCGTTCTGTACTCTGCCATCCTCGGGAGGTGGTCCATTCTCATGGCTGATGTCCCTTTTCAAGCGAAAATTGACTCAAAAGGAGACAAGCCGATATCACAACAGCCAATCTTGCGTTGTTGTCGGGGACCAATGCTTGGGCGAGCACAGGAGCGAACACAAGGCTCGTCTATTTCCGTGACCGACTGTGGTCGAGCTAAAATCAGTCACTCCAATTGTCATTCGTGTTGGATCCCAAGGTTTGCCAGTTGGGTTGATGTCGCTGGAAACGATTTCTCTCGTCCTATGGATAGTTGCTATGGGAATATGTTGTGTCCTGTCGTTCACACTTTACCTCCTTCCTCTCCGGGGACCTGCTTCCCCTTCCCAATGAGCACATTGGCAAACGATACGTAGGGCTGGTACGGTAGGCGATGTTGGTATTGATGAGATTTGTTTGTAGCTTTGCGCGTCTCCAGCAGTCTTGCCACATATGAAGATGCAGCGGCTTCATCATCCCCGCACAGGAACGCCTGTTGGGCCAGATTTCAGCGTTGCTGGCTCACGGCAGCGCACTTGTGTGCCTTCGCGGAAATCCTCATCGAAAATAGAAGGCTAGTCAGTGTGATTTTATCGGCGTTCAGGCCAGAATCGTCGATCAGCACTTCATAGGTTATGACGAGGGTCTCGCAGACCAGAAGTAGTTTATCTCACAGCCGGTTGACAAGCACTGACTTGAGTCCTCATTAATGACTGGGAATCAGCACGCAAATGGCAGAACGAAGACCTTTACCTCTTATAGTGGTCAACGGCGACTATTTACTACTTGATGGCAAGTTATAGATGCGTAATAGTTTAGAGTTAAAGTCGTATAAAGATTGCTAGGGCCTCCGGACAGATACGAAGTAGACCCAGAGATACGGTAGCCCCGCTCAAGTGTTTCTTCCCTGCCTTTCGAGTCTTGGACGCCATGATAGAACTATAAGATGAGTGTTTCGGCGTGGCGGGATTCCACTCCATGAAGTGCTTGTTGTTCACTCGTCCGGAATTCCACTCGGCATGGTACTCGTGATGACTTGGATATTGGTTGAAGCGAGCCTTATTCTTGTACTGTCTCATACAATAGGTAGAGTCAAGCTCCTCTTCACTTGATGTTGACTGAATATTCGTAATCGCCATAACCGTCCCTCCAAGCACGTCTGAAGACACTCCTTGTTCCCTCAATGCTCATAGCGAGCTGTGCATCTCTAGATTATTCGATATTTTGAGCATACCGTAGGTGGATCGCCATGATTATTGGCGAAACTACCACATAGCCCAGAAGCCTGACCGTTGCAACAAGTGGACTAGACATGGTATTTCTATCTCAACTGGAATCCATGAAATTTTTACCATCAGCCATTAATGTTTTTAAACGTAGTAGCACTGATATCCAAAACCATCAATATATCCCAACGAATAGGTAGCTAAGCGCATTCCCAATTACATATTGCCGGGTCCTATTGCCCGTCAAGCAGATATCGTTCGCAAGAATAAGGAAACGTCGAACAAACCAAGATAACGAAGGTATTACCGCTCCATACGTCCGGTCTGCACACCACAACGCTACGACAGCCTCCTTTCCAGACATACCGAAACCAGTGTGCATGTTTCTTGATACGTGGTAGCTTGCGGGTATCATGAAAGAGTCGAACCCGTTACCTTGAGGCGAAGCTTTCAAATCAGGCTAACATCACGGTGCTTCGTACTGAGATGCTGATTAGACTTGCTGGGTTCCAGATGGATTCGCTGTCGGGGCAGGGGCAGGGGCAGGGGCAGCTGCCGGCTTCTCAGGGAAATTTCCGCCCCGAGGAACCCGGCCGTACTGAGTGAAGTAAAGATTCAAAGCGTTGTAGTCCCACTTTCTGGACATCACCAAGAAGATGACAGCACCGAAGGGGATCATCAAAATATCCAGGATACCGAAGAATATAAAGTGAGGTGTGACGCCGATGGTGTTGCCACCCTCAGATAATCCAAACGCAACGGGGTAGAGAAGCCATAGCAGGTTGAAGTAGCCGGCGAGGATCCAGTAGTCTCCTTGGGTCCCAACGCGCTTGGCCCCAATCCTGCCCTCGCAGAATATCGAAGCGGCCATGACAAGATAGGCGACGGTGCCGAAGACGAAGAACCCCCACTTGTAGACGGAGGGTGTGAAGGCGGAGACCAGGTAGCTAATGACCCAAACCCAGGAAAGGAAGACGTGCCAGGCAATTGTGGCCCATGAAGAGTTGGCGACGAGGCCGAGGAGGATGTTTACAATAGGGAAGGCCACGACCCAGTTGATGTACTTGTTGAAGAAGATTTGTCGCGAGGTATTTCTGGCCTGGGGAACAACAGACCAGCCTAGATTGGAAGCATTGGCGAAGTAAGTGATGGCCCCGACGAGAAGAGCGATGTTTAGGAGGTAGTGGAATATCTTTTCATTGCCTCTGGGCTTGTGTGAGAGGGCGATGACGCCGAGCTGCTATGTGTTAGTAGAGCCATTCGAGGAAGCCAAGGGGGGGGGGGGGGGGGGGGNAACACAGGCCCACAGCCAGTTAGACCCATTGAAACTGAGTTCCTCCTCAACACGAGGAAGAGGGTTAATGTTGAGTGCCTCGTTAGCGCGCCGGAGAATCAGACCCATAGTAGTGACTGTTCAATTCGAGCGTTGGTAATGCTGTGGGTCTCGTAAGAATCGTGTGTCAAGTGGAAGGAGAGCTGTGTCGATATCTTCGAAGCCGCGGAGGCGTGCCGGTAACCACACTGGGGCTTTATGCTCGCGATGCTGTGATCAAGAGGAGACGTGCCGGAGTGGGAGGAGTGGGAGGGTCTTATACCCCTTAGGAGACGATCGCCCTCGGCTTAACACATGGCAATGACAGGATGTGAGCGTTGATTCCAGAATGCGCTGGCACGTACTTCTTTGCTGCAGGTTCGATGCCACCTCCGAGCTCAGGCCCGCTAGGGACTACCACCAGCCGGTATGGAACCTTGCCACTGGAGAATGAGGAGGCCAGCCCTTGTCCTTCTCTCTCAAGAGGCACAGTCATGGACAAGGACGGATGAGACGGCGAGGAAGGCATGGTGAGTTACGCACCGAGGCGTCTGTCTCGGAAATCCGGAAGACCATGCTGCTACCAAAGTCTCTAAGTCAGGAGATCTTGTCTGAAGTCAGCCAAGTGGAGGCAGGGTTGGTCTGGATGTAACCGTCTATGCCTGAGACCGCCAGAAGTCCGCTCCAAGGGCTGTTGGGGAGTACCATAGGTAGAAAGCGCGCTTCGTTTTTGGTCCCTACCGATGCGATGGGCGAGGCGAAGACCACGGTACAGCCAGGGTACTGCGGAGAAGGGATGATTCGAGAATGGCGAAAGCGCTGCTTACACTGGGAGGTATCCCGGTACACGTTTGCAATACTACCTAAGCAGGCGCCAGAGATGGTCTTGATATCTGGTCAGGAAGGAAAATATATTTTCTTCTCGTTATATTCCTTTAAAGCAACTTACCATCATCTTAAAACAAGCTCAGTGAGTAGAAGGAAAGCTGCCCAACCTTTGGCTCTCGCCATGTACATTAGGTAGACGAAAATATGGCCCAAATGTCTCAGAACCTCGCTGCTTTCTGACCGCAAAGCCGCTTACATGCGTGCAGATGCCATTCGTATACGTCCGGGAGGTCAAACGAAGCTTGCTTTCCCGTAGCAGCCAATGCCGGCAACCGAACGTTAACACGGAATCGGCCAGACACATGCCCAGACGCGCCGTTCGCCGTTCTCCACTCACGACTCAACGAGACCTTCCTTGTGGGTACTACAATGTGACGACACGGGCGATGATAGCCAGAAGGGACACCCTTGCTTTGCGAAGCCGTAGGAGGCGTCAATGTTGATGCCCAAGGATCAACCTGCTGACAGCGAGTAGGGAAAAGGGAAGAGAAGGGGGCGCGTTGGCGTAATGATTACGAACAAACACATGGCAGGCTTGACACCACGTGAAGTGCCTTGAAGCCCCTTCCGGACCCACTCCGGGCTCCCCGGCCGGGGCCAGCCGGCGGACGCTCGGGACCAACGGAATTGTTTCCACAACCTTACCCGCTGACTAACCAGGACCTCGTCCAAACAGGTGCCATCATCTCAGCGTCAGCAAGCGATGTGTCGAGTCTCCAACACCCTACGAGCGGACGGAATCACGCCATCGGGATGGAAGGTTGACGTTCCCTTTGACCCATGAAACTTGTTCCGGTTACACCGCCTACAACAAACCATCGTCTCGCGATCCAGCACTCATCCATGCCTGCCGCGCTCTCTCTCTCTCTTTCTCTTGGAGTTTGTGAGCTGGCGCACAGGCTCACCGACGAAAGTTTCACATGCGAGGGGATACTCAAGGATAAGCATTACATCGTTGTCTTTTACTCCTTCATAGCCGGCAAGTCATAGTAGTCATCGCCCACCGAAACCCAGTTGGTTACTTTCTTGAGGTCGTAGGCCACAAAGCACCCTTACCACACAGTGGCCGCCTCCTTCAGACTCTCAGCGCGTCATGCTACCAGATAGCCTGTGTTGAGCGACCTTGGCCGTCGATCGTAGCCTGCTTTGGATCCCTGTCCATCCGCCGTAGCGTCAAGTGCTCGGAGAACCAACAGTGAGTGGACCGACCCCCGTTGCCCCCTGCCCGTTCGTTCTAGGTACTAGGTACGAGAAGCCAACTCTATTCCCCCCCTTTGGCAATTCCAGAGCTTTCTCTTCCTCTCATGATCATCGAATCACATGAGGGACGAACCCATCCGTTGCTTCCGGAAGACAGACGAACTCGCCTGAAGAGACGGAACCCCGGATTGCAGTGATGGGACGGAGCGAGGAGTTTGCAATGTCCGGGAAACCAACCATTTTTTTTTCTTTCCAACATGATCAGCAGCATAGGACTTAGCCTCATGACTTACACAAGTTTTACATAATGTTCTATTCGTGGCGTCCAGTGTCCGGCATTAATCCCGAGAGAGGAGAGCAACCAAGTCTTCCTGTATGAACGAAATACCGAGAGTCCTGACTACATGCATCATCGTCCCGCTGCGTCGGACGGACGACTGCCAACATGATGGTATGGGCTGCGATAGTCATTAGCCAATCCGATGAAGCGAGTTGGCTGTCATGTACCCGCGTCGTAGAAGCAAGCCCTCTTGGCTGCTGGCATGGTCCCATGAGACTCGATCTCTTTGCTATTGCCAGGCTTTCACTAGGACACACAGCTTCGCACTCACATAACTACTCAGTTCCGCAACTCGATGACACCGCGCAGCTGCGGCTCAGGCCCATCACCTAAAGACAGCAAGCGAGTGACCTCACCCCGGCGCCATAAGACCTTCTAAAGGAGCTATGCAGCCAGTCCAAGCAAACTGACTACGTACTGCTTTACCCCCCCTCGTTTACGAATGCAGACGACGCAGTTCAATAACATGTCGCTTCTCACGTTCCTACTACGCACTAACAAGCTTCCAAGGCACATCGCGGGCATCCCCACGCTTTTGCTTCATTCATCATGTACTGTTATACCGTATACAGTATTCCCTACAGCAGGAACCCCATGCACCTCTATATCGTACATGCATGTAACCCCCCGAAACCAACGTATCCCCAGCGAAACCACCGTCTAGTAACTGCTGTTCTGCTTCATCTGACACACTGCGCCCTTGGCCCGCTCGCGCACGTCTAGTTCGCAATCGTCTTCTAAACCTTCCAACTTGGTCAGGAAACCCAACTTCTTCAGTTCGTACACCCGCTGGGCGCTTGTTCGTGAACCGTCTCCAGGACATGTGAGGTTGGTTATCAAGTGGCAGAGGGCTACCCGCACCTCCTTGTCCTTGCTATTAAAGTGATTCGCCAACAGCTTGAGCAGGTCAGTCTGCGCAACCACCAGTTGCTTGTGACGCGGGACACTGGCCGCCATGTGAACGAGAACGTATACCACAGCCTGGATGATCTTGGCCTGTGGGTAGAGCACCCGGGTTTCGCGCCCAGGCCCCGTGGACCGTCTCGACGTTGGGTGGAGGACCTTGGCCTGCAACTTCCTGGCCAGGATATCGAAAAACCTGTCCTGTCCTAGCTCGCTGAAGAGATAGTCAATCATCTCCGCGGTTTTTGTCTCGTTATCATCGTCCTTGCTGGTCGTCCCTATCATGTTCCGGATGAAGTCAAGACCTTGTTCCTGGATGGCGAGATCGTCGTTCCGTGCTTTTCGTAGTGGGTTGATCTCAGCTTCGCGAAGGGCGGCCAGCTTGGCCTCTGCTTGCCGTAATTTGGCTGATGACTTCCCGTCAGCGTCCTGTGGTGGCATCGTCGAACTTATCCACGACCTAGACAACGGGTCCGCCTGGTCCATTTCGATGTCGCCGTCCAAGTCGTCCCCAGTGTCCACTGCAGTGTGCTTGTCCATCTTGGATCTCGCGAGGAAAAGCGCATCATCTTCTGTGTCGTCGCAGATCAGCTGGACCAGCCAACCAGACTCAAGCTCCTCCAGACAATGCTTCTTTGTCTCGGGGTCAACGTCATGGACGTAATGCTTCAGTGCCCAGAGCGCATTGAGGCGTAGCGCGGGGTTGAGGGAGTGGGCGTGTTCGCACAGAATCTTCATAACCCCCCTATCGGCCAGAACCTGCGATGATCAGCGTCGTTCAGGTTTTCCGGGTCGTGTCTCAAGGTTGATTGTACTCACCTCTCTCATGGAGCTGACACTAGTGACCAGATTGCAGATCGCTGCGGTGGCGGCAATTTGGACATCAACATTGGGGTGCTTGAGAAACCGGAAGAGGGGGACGGCCACGGCATAGTCCACCAAGGATGTTCTGAGGATGCTCACGGAACGCGACAGCATTCTGACTGCGTGGCACCCTGCAATCAATACCGACAGCGGGTTACTACCATACCCAGAGTTATGGTCAGATGAGGATCCATCACGAACAGGCCCATCCGGTTCGGTGGGTTTACTGCGATCCTTGGGATTCGACGGCTTGCCAGGTGTAGGCGAGAGTGACTGCACAATGTGGGCGACAACATCCTGTTCAACAAAAGCCTTACGATACTCATCCTTGCCTGCCGCCAGTGCTCCTATCGCCTTCAAGGCGCTTTCGCGCATCCTCACTCTGTGGGCCAGAAGTGGTGGCTGACCGCCTGGACCCAAAGCACACGAAGGAGATGTGTTTCCCATCTCCATGTTTGCGTCAACCTGAGGGGACCAGACCTTGGCGTATGACGACGGTGGGATGGGCTCGTACGCATCCTTAAGGAGCTTGCTGTAGCATTTGACGGCCCCACAATCAAAAGCAGCCTTCTGGAGCGGTTCGCTGTCCGTTATCATTCGAGCGAGAATTGCTGGCGTCCTTTCCAGAATCGTCCATTTCAATGCCGTGTCCGCGTCGACAAGGGGCGACTTGACAACCGGCGGTGCCGCCTGGAGCTGATCCAGCATTGCCATCAACACAGGGATGACTAACAGCCCAAGACTCGTCTCTCGCAAACACTTGGTGCCGAATCCAGACCGGAAGAGCGAAGTGAGGAGATTGGCGGCCATCAAGCGCTCCAAGTTTTGCGTTGATCTGACCATGACAATCAACCAAGGGATGAGAGGGCTCTCGTGTTCCTCATCAGGCTCCCCCTCGTTACCAAATAGCTCAAACCGGGAAGCCTCCCAGACGGAAGCCGAAGAACTGTACTTGCTCGCAGCTGAACGAGCCCGCTCACGTGCCTCAGAGGAGCCCAAAGCGGGGAAGTGTGACTGTTGGGAACCAGAGAACCGACCCTGTTGGATGGGAACGGCAGGAAGCAGATAGTCTATGGCGCTGAGACTTTGCTGCCGCGCAAAACCTAGACCACTGACCTCGAGAGAATTCCAGGGAGCTCTGATCTCTTTTGAGGGTGTGAACTTCATGGCGGGGAAAATGACCATGATTGCAGGAGAACATAGAAGCATGCAAGCCCTGAATCGAGAGTCTGCGATGATGGTAGCCAGTGCCTCCAGGATCGGGGCCAGGGTAGAGCTTGACGGTGCCGGTTCCGGGATGAAGTCCGACATGCGGTCCATGCGGCCAAGTATTTCAGCGTAAGGAACCACGTGCCCTTCGGCGACGGCAATGCTCGCCAGCCGCGTTGCGAGCGAATCGAGGACGCCTTGGCTTGCCATGGCGAGTTGATGCCTCTCGTCCCGACATAGCTGGCTGATTATGTTGGCTACCAACGTGACTTGTGTTTGATGCTCGGGCACGGTGGGTGTGCTGCATAGTATGCTGTTGAAGGACTCGATGTGCTCGGAAGCAAAGACGGCGTCAGCCAAAGCCTGCGTATCGACCGGCGAGGTCGGTTGTGACAAGGCGGCGGCCTCGATGATGTTTAGCAAGACGCGGAGTGCGGCTGTAACGAGCAAGGGGGCATTCGATATCGGGCAAATGTTATGTAACACAGCTGGCAGAGCACCGGCAACGAGGAGGGGTTCGACGAAGGCGGTGCCACCTAGAAGAGTAAGTAGTCAGCGCGGGGTCTGGAGGCAGTGGCAGCAAGATAGAAACATACCGTTGGCAAAGCTCGCCAGAAGCTGGAGTGCCTGGAGCCTCAGAGTCTCCTCCTCGCTCATCCACCTAGGACTGGCGCTGGGCCGAGTGTCCTTGCCGTTGACCTTGACTGGCGACCGGGCGGCATTGAGAATCTCAACGACGGGGTCTAGGGCGCCCAAGCCAGCCCACATCTCCTTCTTTTGCGCATGCCCGACGACATCGTTCTTGAGGGCCCGCAATGCACTCGTCTGCTCGGCAAAACCTCTTGCACTCAGTAGTTGCGAAAGGATCGAGGGGTTCGATAGACGCGCCATCGCTGAATATCAGATGCTTGAATCGATGTGAGGTGTATATGTGAAAACGCGATCGTCTGCTGCCGTCCTCGACCAAGGCGTCACCTACTTACTTGCAAGGATGAAGTGGCGTGGCTGCGGCGACGGATCTTGCGTCAGAGGCCAAGGTCCATGCAGCCGGTCAACAGGAAGGAAAACGCGGCCTGTGCTGCTTCGCAGAAGTGCGTGGCCAGGCGCTCCCAAGGTAGTACGTGTAGAAATGAATATCTGACAATGGCGACTCGTGAGTGATATCCAAGGGCGTTGAGGGCGTGGATTGAGGGTCGTTTCTCCAGGAACAGATCAAGCCGGGTTGCCGTCCACAGGATGGATCGCGATTGATCACATCGCTGGCCACTGGTCTGGGTCTGGGCGACTAGGCGACCATCGACTCTGGAAACCCGGGGTGAGGCACGTGCATTTCCCATATCGCAACCAGCCGGTTTCAGGATTCTCACATGCTAGCTGAAGCTTGGGGCAGCCCGTAAGTATCAGTGCCAGTGCCGGTCTTCTTTTTTTTTTTTTTTTTTTTTTTTTCAAATCTGAAGACAAGGTCGGCTCCTCTGAATGTAAGACACCTTCAACAACCAACCACCTTATCTACCTTTAGTACCTATGGAAAGACATCTCGAACCGTGCCGGGACTCCACTGTCTTGCGAAAAGCTTTCCTTCTGCGTCATAGTTCACTGAGGAATCAATCACTTGGGAATGGAGAGTGCTGCTGCCCCCTTGCTTCTCCGTGTGGCTGCCTCAGCCATGTTGTCTCTTTGCGCCACTTCGAAGCCCCATATATTGTGGCTTACACCAGGTGCACTCCCCTAAACGGAAGTTTCTCCGCGATGCCTAGCCAACGTAGTAGTGGTGCTGCTTCAGTCCACACTCTCCATTCCCCTGGATACCTACCATCTACGAAACGACTGCTATGTCCATTGAAACAACAAAACCAGGCCAATAGTGCAGTGAAAACATCGAAACCACCGGAAGAGATCGAAGTGTAATACTCGCCGATCTTCGAACCTGTAGAGCTTAGCATGCCCAGCACGAAGGGGGATGGGCAACATCTAGAGGGACGGACTCATCAACAGCAGTCCGGTCGCGATGCCAGCGTCATTCTTGTGGTACTACTCCTGAAGCTGTGCGTACCCCGACCGATCGCACCAAACTCTTGACATATTGGGCAAGAGAAGAATGCCAGAGGCAGTTGTTCACCAACTAACTCTTTGCGGGTAGTGAAGAGGAACAAAGCACTTGAATGGCCGGGGGGCCTCTACCTCAGGGTGTCTTATGTGCGGATAACTTCAACTGGTCAATCCATGCACCGGGCAGTCACACTTCCAAGCGGCAGTGGAATCGCTTCCGATGATGGAGTCACTGCCAACAATAAGGCAAAAATGTGCCTGAAACAGCAAAAGCAGCTCTCCCGATGCGAGGGTCGAACTCGCAGCCTTCGGATAGTTATAGCTAGGCCCAGCGTGAGCTCCAGGGCTAAAAGTCCGACGCTCTGACCAATTGAGCTAACCGGGAAACCGAAATTCGATGCATTCGTCGATGTTCCTAGTCTCTCATAGTGTAGACGACGCCAGCGGTTGGGCATTGCCACATTTATGCTTAACAACATCAAGGCTCGACTCCAGGCGAAAGCCGTAGGTACACACAGTGTCAGTGCGGTGCCGATGTAGGGTTAAGGGAAAGGCCAACAGGAGCAATGCTCAAATTAGTCAAAACCACTCTGCTCGATAATGGTCGTCGTCAGCACATGGGCTGTATTGGAGTGTTCTTGTGCGATCTCGAGACGGAAACGAACGCCTTGGCTACGTGTCTCCGTCAACATGGATAGATACACCACGGGCATGGGTCTATCAGTGTCACAGCGGCACGATTGTGAAGAGTCGAGGGTTCTCCGGCGTGGGAAAAGTGACATCTGACATGCTGGAACTGGTCCACCATGCTGGAACCAACACCGAGGGGGTACACGATAAGCAGAAGACGGAAATTATCTCAGCAGCTGACAGACGGCACGTGTGTCGGCGAGAACCCCCTATACGATGATACGTCAAATCTACCTTCCGTACACAGCCGCTAAGCCAGGCCGGCGGATAACCAGACCCAGCAGAAGGGTTCTCAACTTTCTGATGGAGCAGGCTGGATCCCTCCACGGGATCCTTCCAGATGCACGACGCCAAGGCTCACTCTCCGGAGCGTCATTAATTCGCCTTGGACTTGTACGGCGCCAAAAAAAAAAAAAACCAGAGGGCAGGAAGCAAAAACATGAGCCGCCCTGAACGGCGGCACCTCCGTCCCCAAGCAGGCGTCGCAAACCTTGTCAGCACCTACACGTGCACTCTACAGACGCTCCGCGCAGCGTTAGCGGCAATACCTTCGGTGTCCCAATCGAGAACGGCGGCCCACCCCTTCTAGGTTTTTGGATGTTTGGATTGGGAGGGGGCACCTGGGTATGGTGCAACCAGGCCCCCTGCCTTAGGGAGGATGAAGAAAGAAAGAAAAAGAAAAAGAAAAGGAGGGTTAGCGCTACCTCTGACAACGACATCTGGACATAATACAGAGTACATTTTCCGCTGTTGTACGGAGTACCATGCCCCAACGTCACAGTGTGCCGTAAGAACTGGAGCAAACAGGGTGTCAGTGAAATACCTTCCCCACTAACCCACAGCTTGCGACTGGCTGGCAGTCGCAAGCGTAATGCTTGGCTCGCCGAGACCGCAAGAAAATCGGATTCGTGCCCCTCCACGTTCCATCCCATTGGCATTTGGCTGACATGCACGGTCCAGCAGTCCTACTTACTGGGTTACTGGGCAGTACGTACTCCGCGACGAGAACGTGGGTTGGGGTGCGGCGACGGATTGCTCTCAATCTTTCTGATTCCCATTGCCGCACACTCTCACTCCACTCTCACTGCCCGCAAACTCATTGCGAGTACGGATACTCGCTCGTCACAGTCCACTTTTTCGCCCTTTTGTGTATTTTCAAACAACCTCGCGCTGCTTTGCTTTGCCTGTCCGCTCCGGTACTGTTGCCGATCTGCCGTCTGGACTTCTGTCAGTACCGGTATCTCTCTCTGCTCTATTACCGCGGGAAGGAAAGGGGTGACTTGCCAATATCGGGGCCTAGTAGCGTCACTCTGGTCATTTTGGTCACTCTTCACACCATCCCACGTCCTCGTCCACCACATCCAGTACGTCGGCAAAAATAAAAATAAAAAAAGGGCACCTCCTCCCTTCCCGTATTTCCGCCTTGTGCGTGCGCCTGGTTTGCCTGCCCGATCTCGAGCTCTTCAGGCCAACTGCAAATCGGAACCTACCAACCGCTAAACCCTCGGCCACCTTACAAGTACACTACACTACATAGTACACCGCGTATCCGTACACTGCACAATACCACCCACCAGCCGTATCTTATCCTGTCTGTTAGACCGCCAGCTTTCCCCGGAGGACACGCAAACACACGATGCGCCCGGGACCATGTTGACAACATCTCCCATCGTCGCCAGCTCCGCCAATGCCTCGCCCAACAGCTTCCACTATGCCCCTACGCGATCCTCCCCGCACTCGTCTCCTGCCCGGCTTTCGGCCCCTCTGCCGCGGCGGCACTCTGCATCCAGGTCCTCCCCGTCCGCCCCAATGACCTCACCCTCCTCCCAACCACGCCCGCGACAATATGTAGGTGTCGACGCCGGCACCCAATATTCCCCCATGGAGTCCTCGACCCAACAGCAGGCACAAGATGCCCCCGTTAATAATGCCGCCAACGCTCCGCGCGCCTCGGTGCCCGCGACGCATGTCGAACCCCCACAAACGCCGCGTCCCCAGCCGATAGACCCGTCCGTACCGCACTCGCCGCCGGGAACGCAATCACAACCGCACCCGCAACCCCAGGCCGTCATGGCCCCCGTCATCCGCGATGCCTCGGCCATTGTTGCATCACCTGGCAAGCGGCGAAACTCCCAAGACCCGGCTGCCGCGCAGGCGGCGAGCGCGTCCGTCGCAGGCGAGTCGTCCCTGGGCGCTGCCAAGCGCCCGAAGCCCACGGCTGGCCCGCCGAAAATCCTGCCGCAGCGCTATGAGTTTTGCGGCGTTGAGGACATGGTCGTTCTCATATCGCACATGCTCTCTGAGCTGATTGAGACCAACGATGCTCTCGCCCTTCGCTCCGGGAGCCTGACTCGGTTCCACTCGAGGTGAGTAAAAGTTCTTCCCTTTTTGCCCTCCCTCCTTACTTGGTGTAGCGCTTACCAGCCTTTTCAACCAGAACCGCACCAAGCATCTCGGTGCTTGAATACCTTAACAGATTAGCCAAACATGCGACGCTGACGCCGCCTCTACTGCTATCCATGGTTTACTACATCGACCGTCTATGTGCATTATATCCGGAATTCACAATCAACACACTTACAGTTCATCGTTTCCTGATAACGGCTGCCACCGTTGCGGCCAAAGGACTGTCAGATCTGTTTTGGAACAACACGACGTACGCGAGGGTAGGAGGAGTGAGGGTCGCCGAGCTTAAGTTGCTAGAACTTGAGTTTCTTTACAGAGTAGACTGGAAAATCGTCCCGAACCCTGAGGTCCTTGTGGCGTATTATCGCGGTCTCGTCGAGCGCTGCCCGGGCTACGCGCTACAGGAGGAGGAGGCAGTGGACGAGGATGAGGACGAAGATTTCGATGCTGTTGATGACGACGGGTCGACGGAAATGTCAGATGGCGTTGGTGACGACAGTGGAGACTCGCCGGAGGACAACAGCCCGGCCAAGTCTGCACATGGTGAAGACGTGGTACGGGCATCGCAGGCTGCGTGACCAGGTCTTCATGAGGAAGGCGTATTTCACTGGTCATTTCTGTTTTAAAATGGGTGGGCATCACTGCTGCCTCTAGAGGCATGGCAAAGCGGCGTTTGGTCGGCTGGGATGTTTCATGTTATGAGTGATAGCGGTAATGAAATACCACACTTTTCAGAATCCCCAATAAATCATGGGATTTGATTCCACTTGGAGCGTTGGGTTAGTCGTGCTTTAAATGAAATGGTTCTTCTATTTGCTGTAGGTAGCGATATTTCAAAACCAGCTCGTTTTCTGAGGCGTGGCACACTGGGCAATCAACCGGACAATCAGCCGAGCAAATCCCGACCAACAGCACAGGGCCCGTCCCCATCGATCCTCCCCTCCGCTTCCATTATCTCATCAGCATCCCGGAAGCAAACATACGCCTACACCCCTCAAATACCAAGGCGCTGGCTCCGGAGCGCATCTACAAACACGCATACACACAATCCGGCCACGCATTAAAGAGAAACGTCTCATAACCATGCGCGCGACAACCCTCCTCTCGGCGCTCTTCGCAGCGACCCTCGCCGCCGCGGAAACCCGGCTCGCAAAGGTCTACATTGAGCCCGTCTCGCCTACGCCGCAGACACCCGCCCTCCTCGCCGAGATCGAGTACGATGCCAAGCGTCCCGCTGACGCGAGCGTTACCTCCTACGAAGCCCCCGACCTCTCCGCCGGTGCCAACGACGGCCCGGTCCCGAAGCTCGTCCGCATCGGCATCTTCGACCCGTCGACATCGGAGTGGACCTCGTCCGTGTCCGTGGCCTCGACGGAGAACTTTGACAAGGGGTACGCGCCCAACATAATCCTCAGCGTGGACGGCGTTTCCGAGGAGGTCGTGGGTGCCGGGCTCAAAGGCGTGAGGATTGATGCAGGCGCGACGAGGGATTTCGGCCCCCAGGCTGTTATGCGGGTCAGCGTGCAGGGCAAGACGCCTGAGTTGAATAAGCCGGTTGTTCTGAGCCCCGAGGGCAGGAAGGTCGTGCAGGAGGAGAAGCCGTTTTGGCTCAAGTACGTTGCTCGTATCCCAGCGGTGCCCGAGAACCGGGTGGTGGGAGAAGAGTTGCTAACGTTTGCGCAGGTACTGGTGGGTGATTGCGATTGTCGTGTTAATGACCGTCACGGGTGGAGGAGACGGAAAGTAGAGGATGATCATGAAGGATACCCAACAATCGATGCTTTGCGTTCTTCACTCGTGCATTGGGAGGGGCGGGTCTCTGTCGTAAAGAATTGAAACCCCGGCAAACAACCTCGATGGTGCCTGATTTAGCGGAACTGGTGACATTTCCAAGACAGCGACTTGATCCGACTTCACATACAATGCCCCTATATCATAGTATCATACCTGGCGAGCCCCTTTGTGCTGTTTCTATGCCCAACGTATGTTCGGCAGTTCGGCAGTATCACACAGTCGCTGTTTGACGGAGAGTCCGAGTTGGGGAACAATGTCTATGCTTTCTATCATACCTAGGAGAGGAACCTACTTTTGCGGCCGATTTTCACCATTCCAATGTGACCATTTTTCACTTGAAGGTATCGGAAACACCTAGGCCAGTTAGTCCCCTTTCCGAGTAGCGGGGCGGTTCCTGCCTGGACTCACCACGATACCTCTCAACGATGAAGCTCCCACAATGCTGGAGCTGCTCGAGGGGTTGCAGGAAAGGACAAAAATGGTACGTGCACTCCGGTCTTCAGGCGCTAGTCTATTACGAGACTAGCGGCGTTGCCTAGAAGATACCTACGCATAGACGGTAGTGGCATGCACCGAGTGGCCTGCGCAGTTTTAAAAAGCCAGTACCTGCCTGGACCGGGGATGGTACGATCGGACTGATAAATCCATCGCTTGCCTGCGCAGCTTGAACCTCCACCTTCCATTCTCAACCTTTGTTCACACACCCACCTTCTTCGCCCACCTACACCCACCAACAACACACTCAACCGTCTTTGCGATAGCGTGTTGCCTCGATCAGATTTTGCGCATACTCAACCACACGGACCAAATCATACCCGACGAATTTTGACACAATGGCCGCCGAGAACGAGAATATCGCGCCTGCCGTCCTTGAGGAGACCAAGGGCAAGGGCAAGGCTATCGCCGCCGAGGAGCCCGTCGAGAAGAGCGACGCCATGGAGGAAGACGAGGAGTCTAGCGATGAGGAGGAGAACACCGAGGTACGTTGATACGTCCGTTGCCCTTATATGCTAGTCTACGCAGAAGCTAACACAATCACGACAGGTCGCCGAGGCTGGTAAGACGAACCTGTTGACGTGAACTGTACTGTAAACGTGTAACTGACGTACGGGAACCGCAGTCGAGGAGGAGGATGGCATGGAGGAGATCGACCTGAACAACATTGTCGAGGGCGGCCGTCGCACCCGCGGCCGTGTCATCGACTTCGCAAAGGCCGCCGAGGAGAACCCCGCCGAGGATGACGAGGATGACGAGGACGACGACTTCCAGGCACCCGACGACTCCCGGATGGACGAGGACTAGATCAGCGAGCATACATTGTTACTCTGCTCGTCATGTCTTCCTCTTTCAGCCGTGCTTCACTTTCACGCATAAGAAAACGGCCTATCATCATGACCGTTATGGTGGAAACGACAAATACGCACTCGCGAGCGCTTCGGAAGGCAAAATGGAAAACGGGGTTTACACAAAAGTTTTTGAAACCCAGGGCTTTGACATCATCTTGCATGCCCTGCATCATCGACGACAAGGACTTGGTGGTGGTTGGACACGTGGTTTGAGCCGGTGGAATTCTTGCTTTTGATCGGCATTGGGACGAGCTGGTTCTCTACCATCTCGGCCCGCCTGGTGTCTGATTGATTGGGAGGCTTATTTACTCCACCGAGCCGCTCAGTCCGTGATATCACTCACTACCTTGACTACGAATGCCATGGAAACGAAGATTATGCGATACTGAATGACCCTCGGTGATTGCGTATTTGCTGTTGTTCGTTAATGTCGCGGCGTGGGGCATCGCGGATGTAGAGAAGTGGCGAGGAAAAAAGAAACAGGGGCTTCCACAATTCGCGTCAGCTCGACGGCCCGGAGAGCCATGAACCTGGTCATTTTCGGTGGGATCGCTGACTTTCGAAAAAAATAAATAAGTATGTTGGGTGCAAGCGAAGAAGCTCTGCCTTGGCAATGCTGTCTGTCCATGTACTCTCTCCCTTGGGTATGTGCTTGCTGCAACTTTGCAACGCAAACAAAGACGAACAGGAACCGCGTCTCTCGCGCAGGGTCTCGGCTGGTAAAATACGTGGTACAACATACACTATACCTCAGCCAATGTAAAAACCGAGACAGTGCTGTCTACCTATGGAAGACTGCCAGCTCCGCCCTTGGTCAGCGCCGGCCGGACCCAGTGACATGCATCCGCGCTTACATCCCCATCCGACAAAGTGTCTCTATCGCAAACCGACTTTTTAGGTTCGTCACCGTTTTCGATTGGACGGTGAGACGACACGTTACCTAAGTCGAATACACATAGACGCAAATAGAAGGAGATGGCCGTGGCGAAGGGACCAGCATTGGGACGCTCCGACACGCTTTTTTCGTCTCCTGTAAATTGGACCTTTTTCGGCTCTCCTTACATACCTAGGTGGTAGGGAACTAGGCACTTTACGCGAGAACATCCTTCACTACACGCTTTACTTCCCAACGACTCGTCTCACAAGAGACACTCTTGTCAACGACACTGGTCCTCCCCTTTCCCGCGCGTGAAATAAAGCTCGGCTTGTTTTTCGCTACCGACCGCCGATTTTGTCCCATAATACAAGAGGCAGGGGCTGAACGGACCAGGCAAAACGTCAAAAAAAAAAGTCACAGGAGGCCGGTCGCTAGAAAGACAAACCAAAGATCGCCCAGCCGAGATTCGACATTTACAGTTGGCCTTAGCTTAGAGTCTTAGGTACTGGCACCTCTCGGTGAACCCACCCTGGTCTGCAGCAGCACAGCCGACCTTGAATGACAAGCCAAACCAACCAGGGGGTGGAGAGAAGACACGAAAGAAAAAGTCCCCGTTCGAGTGCTCGACAACCAGCGAACCCCTTTTCAGGCTCCTGGTAGCCGTTCCGTCCGCCCCGAGACACTACGGACGCCGGGTTTCATCATTCGAGGCCGAAGGAGACACTCACACAGTTTGCACGCCGTTTCTGGCGACGTTTTTAGGGAGCTTCGTTGCTGAAGCTGCTACTGCGCGCGCAACGCGACGATCCGGACACCATGTCTTCAAGGTGCGTAGTGGTGCATGGACTCTGACGCGGGCATGCGACGCCTGTTCCCCATGCCTCAGGACCTGCAGTCTTACGTTGGCAACGGGGGACATGATCGCGGACGATTCAGGACGGCTATGTGAGCCACGGAATCGGAGTCGGCGCATGGGGGAGACTCGGAAGGAGACGATGACGTCTCCATGTCGCGACCTCGCCCACGACCTCCCCCGCCCCTGAACGCCCAGCGACGACTTTCCCCTTTTGCGCGAATGATCGCACATTGAAACAGACGCACGAAGCTGACCTTTATCCCCGCCATGCACAGATTCGGCGCCTCCTCTCTGCACCAGCGCGACTCCCGCAGCGCCCTCTTCGAAGGCTACACCGGCGACAACGGCCGGCGACCCGTCAGCGCCTCGCCCTCGGGGCTTGGTGGCAGATACGGCTACGGATACGCGGGAGGCAGCTCGCCGCCCGCGCCATCCGTGGGCGGGAGCCATCTCGGCGTTGACGGGGGCCGGGGGTTCCGGCCTGCGACGCCGAATAAACGGTACGGACACCTTACGCCCGAGAATGGAGGTTGCATGGCAACTGTAGCAGCGATGAGGGAGAGAGAGAACGAGGGAGAGACTTGGTTCACGGTGACGACATGCTGACGAGTGCCGATATGTAGGGGCCAGTATAGCGACGCCGTGCTGAACGAGCTCGAGAGTCAGAATGACGCGCAGGTCGAGGGCATCATGGGCAAGGTCAAGATCTTGAAGAGCGTACGTCTCCCCCTCCCTCCGCTCGCGAGGATGGTTTTCCATCCCCGACGAGCCCTGCCTTGGAAACTGATGAGCGCCCCCGACTGACAACTCGCTCCGCAGATGACGGTAGCCATCGGCGACGAGATCCGCGAGTCCTCGGCGCTCGCCGAGAAGATGAACGACACCTTCGACTCGACGCGCCTGCGCATCCGCGGCACCATGAACCGCATGCTGCTCATGGCCGAGCGCACTGGCGTTGGCTGGAAGGTCTGGCTCGGCTTCTTCGCCGCCGTATGCTTCATCTTCATGTACGTGTGGCTATTCTAAGAAGGCGAGAAAAGCACCGGTGGGAACAGAGGAAGAAGAGAAGAAGAATTTACACAAAAGCTTTTCCCCCCCTAAACCCAACCCAGTGTCTTCGAACAAAGAAACGCCGAGAAGAGGGGTACGAAACAGAAAAGAAAAAACCCTTGCTATGCGACAGGTGATACACAATAACCGTATCGAGGCTCAAGTGACCGCGGCCCATGGTTCGGATATATAGTATGACGGCGGGACGCTACCGACATGCCCGGGATTCCTACTTGCAACACTTGCAGGGAAGAGGTGAAGCATCCTTCTCAAAGAACTAAGAGTGAAGGGATGCGGCGGGCTTGGTATAGGTTGGAGCTCCGGGGAGGGGGGCTCTGTTCTGCGCGTGAGGCGTTTCGAGGCGTCTCCATGTCGAGTCGTACAACCTAACTTCACCCACCCCACGTCCTGGGATCCGTATGCCATAGCAAGCGGGAGATCATGAGAGAACGAATGGCAGGGACGACGACATGAGAAGGGCGTTCCAGCACGCACCGAAAGAGGAGTTGGGATCATGGTGTGGTTTTGCCCATCAAGAGTAAAGGGGGGGGGTTATGCAAGCTTGTCATCAAGTGGGGGGGCAGAGAGGTGCATCTATGTGCTTGTGGATTGTTTTACTTATTTACTGACGGTACTGGGAAGAGAAAGACGAGAAATCTACTCATTTCCCTGTTCCCGTCTTCCTCTCCTTTTCTCTTCTTCGTGATAACGTGTATGCCGTTTACTGATGTACTGTCTTGGCTTCAAAGGTATAAGACTTCACTGCCCTCGTATGGACCGGTTCGTACGTCGAGGTGCGCATGCTGTACAGTTAAAAAAAAAAATTGAACAAAGGGAGGGTATCATGATCATCCCACCCAGCCTTTCCCTCTCGCTCTCACACACACGCTCGCCCTCGGTACTGAACATCGCCCAGTCATCAACGCCTGTGGGCCCTGACGTTCGGACTGCTATCCATCATGCTGCTCCCATCCGCGGAAAGCAACCCGCTGAGATCCAGACTGCTCCTCGGCGCCGCCGCAAGGCGTAGCCCCCGTCCACGGTCTCCCGTCGGGCTCAGCGGCGCCCTCAGCGGCGCTGCCCTCGGTGCGAAGCTGATGTCTCCTACGTCGTCATCGTCTTCCTCGTCGGAGGTCGCCCCGCGTGCGTCGCTGCTGCTGACCATGCTCAACTCGGCCTCCGAGTCTGTGTGCTCGTACACCCCGCTTAGATCCCTGGCCTCGGGGATCTCGTCGTCCAGGTCGGCGTCCATATCCATGCCCAAGTCGTCCTCGGCGCCGCCATCTTGGCCGGGGGCGAGGAGGTCCTCCTCGTCGAGCATGTCGCCCTGGCCCGAGGCCTCGAGCTCCTCTTCCGCGCCGTACATGTCGTCGCCGTCGACGTCGCCCCGGGCCATTGCCTGTCGGAAGGCGTCGTCGGCCATGCGCATCCTCGCAGCGACCAGCACGTCGCGTCTCTCGCCCTCGTCCTCATCGACGGCTGTCGCATCGTCATCGTCATCATCATCCTCCTCGTCGTCGTCGTCGTCGTCGTCGTCGTCGTCGTCGCTGCTGCTACTGCCGCCGCCGCCGTTATCAAGGATACCGCCCTCACTACTTGACAGCTCATCCGCCGTACTGTCCTCGCCGCCATCGAACCCAAAACTTTCCTCGGCATCCGGGATCTCGTCGTCCAGGTCCCGCGGCTCTTCTCCCTCCTCGCCCTCGACAACATCCTCGAGCCCGTCCTGCCCCGCGGCCTCGGCGTCGGCGAGCTCCTGCGCGAGCTGCTCCCGCCTCATGGCCTCGGCGTGCTCCTGCTGCTCGCGCAGCTCCTCCCGGATCTGATGTAGGCTCTTGGGCACGCCAGGGGGCTTGAGCCACGTGCTGCCAAAGTTCTGGACGTGCGTCCGGCGACGGTCCATCTGCTGCTCGTCGATCCGAAGCCGCTCGAGCGCTGATCGTTCTATGAGCAGCTGGCCGGCGCGGCGCGAGGACGAGCTGTGTTGATGCTGCTGTTGGTGGGAGGGGCCGCCATGATTGTTATCGTTTTCGCGCTGGTCGTGGGCTTCAAGGAGGGCGGCTTGGGTTACGGGATTGCGGGAGGAGGTGTACCAGATCGAGTGCGACTATTTATTCGCGACGGAGTCAGCCGGATGTCGTGACGACGGGGACGTAGCGGTGGGGGGAGTATGGCGGATGAGCTTACGTCTCGTGGCGTCAAGTCTGGGAGGAGGCCGAACATGGCTGTCTACCTGTCCATGTCAGGATTAAGCAGCGCGATGGAATGGCGTGTGGTTCTCGTGGCGTAAGTGCACGGTGGATTGACGTCTCCGCGATTGAGATGGCGACGACCTGTAGCTGTTGAGAGCTCTGTTGCGATCAAAAGAGTCTCCGCTGTAGACGCCTGTTGCGAGGTTGCAAGAGTAAACATTTCGTCAATGTACGTACTGGCCGGGGCGGGCAAGGGTGTACCCCACATTGGCAGACGCGTCGCGCCTAGCGCGCTTAATCCCTGCTGCCAAAAGGTCACGATGCTTCATTGCGGGCGCCAGAAATGTGGTCAACTGCCATGTAATCCAATGACACCTCTTGGACACTACAAAATGACAGTCGCGATGCCCTCGTCGCAGCATGAGGTGTGGATGGCCTGGAGTCCACCTCCTTGGGAGTAGGTAAGCCAACTGGGACCGAATCTGGCCGCCCGGCGCTTGTCGGCCGAATTGGCTGACTCTTCCCCTCTCTATGATCTATCTCTCCGTCTGCGGTTCCACCGCCACGACTGCTGCCTCACCTCCTTCTTTGACCACCAGCCTTGAGCTGGGCGGCACCTCTCTGGCTGCTGCCAGGTTCCATCCAGACTACGTGGAGTCCAAGGCGGTTATGGCTCCTCGGTTCCAGTGTTAGTATTTCCGTGAGGTAATGGCAGCACATGGCTCTCCGAGTGCTTCCGTGCTTCCGCCTCCTCTTCCCTTTTCCCTTTTGCCTCTTCCTCTCCTTCTCTGCGCTTGTGCGACTCTGCGTCGTTGATTCGCAGCGACGGGGAAATGAGGGAGGGACCAGCGCGCATTTGCCCCGCGCTGCTCTGGTGAGTCTTTTGTCGGGAAAAGTCGGAACAGCGCTGACATCGGCGTTGCTGGCATTGGCTGTGCTGGTGCTGGTGGAGGTTTCAGATGCACATTTCTGCATTGTGGGAATTCCTCGCGATCCATGGTATGACTCGACTCGCTCGGGTAGGCTCGCTGTTTTACTACCATATCCCCGCCCCCTGCACGCGGTCTGGATAGAGGGGTGTAGGCGTGGCCCCTCCGATATAGGGCCCGAGACGCTGCCAGGGGTACACCCGCCCGGCCCTAGCTGGAGGGGAACGGCCGAGCCGACTTCGGGGGGGGGGGGGGGGGGGGNATGGGGTGGGTATTGGCAGATGCCATGCCGGACACAGGCTCGCCTCGCGTTTGCCAATTGATCAAGGACACCCCGTTCCCAGCGCCGGCAGAGACATTTTCGCTGGCCATAAACCCGCTAAACATGCTATGGGCGACGGGGCCGGCATACTGGGTATGACCGTCGACGTGTGTTTGATTTGCGACTTCATTCACAGACTTCTTCATTCGTCGGTGTCTTCGTCCGTACCAGCAGCATGGACAGGTCCGCCAATCAAGAATTGAACAGACAGTCCTCTCGCTGTGATGGGGCGCGCCGTTGCGCTTGGATGCTGAGAAGGCAAAGATGATCAACCGCTAGCACCCGATCTTTTTTTTTTTTCTGGTTGCAGCATGCGTCCATCCACAGCCAGGCTGTCTGGCAGCTGCCAAGATAATACTGACATGTGCTGGCATATGAAAACTGCGAAAACCCTAACTCCTGGCACTAACTATGTATGTACACATTCTTCACAAAAAGCCAAACCAGCCTAGAAAGTCTTTGCATCGACTAGTGTGTGTTTGCGACAGCTGCCTCATGCACCCAGACGGTGTCTGTGACGTAGGCGGGTAGGGAATCCGTGGCTCACCGGCGCGATCTATCCCCAAGCGCGAGCGTGTCTCTCTTCTTTACTGGTCACAGCCGCTTCGCAGGCCATATGGACGTGGGAATCCCTCCATAGACTCCTCCAGCAACCTTTCAGCTCCGAAAAGCCAAGAAACCATAAACGTCTGTGCGGCCTCACCACCAGGGTAGTGCTGAGCAAGGAACTGAGATCTCGAACTCTTCCGGTCGGCGGGGTCGCATTGGGCATGTGGGGGGGGGGGGGGTCNTGGCTGTAGTGTAGCCTGTAGGTGGGATGCAGTCTGCAGATGCAGCAATCGAACGCCGTGGTTGGCTCGAGATAAGACGGTTGAAGATGCTCCCGTCATGATTGGCTGGCTTCTCGAATTTCACGTTGTCGATTTTTTGACAGCAACCCTTTCGGCGTTGGGCAACAACTCAATGACGCCGCAATGCTGCTAGTACTGCCTATCGCCCGTCTCGCCCGCCCGTCGATGTGCCGCGTGTGAAGGGTGACTTGTTTCCTTTTTCGATTGTCATTCTGTGCGACAACGGAATGTCGACTGGCTTCCGCCCGCCGCCCACCCGCCGCCCTCAAGATGCATGTGCTCGGTGCTGCCCGCCATTGGCCAGCCTTTCCCAAAACCCCGTATTGCTTGCGGCTGTGGCAAGCGTCTCATCGGGAGCCTCGCTCTCTGCAGGCTAGACACGAGCAACGTGTTTAATAAATGGCGAGCGGGGGTTCCTGTCTTGGGGCATTGTTTACCCGCCTCTCCGTCCATCGGCATCCGATAGCAACGACGCCTCGGGCGCTTGAGCAAAAAGCAGAGCACCCCCGGTTTTGCCGTCTGCCGCCAGCGTCGTCCAGTGCTCAGCGCCATAACTTCCGGGGATCGGAGGGTTGATGGTAGGTAGACAAAGGGATGTGCCGCCCGTTCCTAGTCGGGATCGCTCTTCGGAAACCGGTCGGAACATGCGCCTCGTCGACTCCATGACGCAAGCTGGTCGAGGATCTAGTGTAACGGGCCCTTGACATCTACTCATGCTGTCACTGGCGGTTCAAGTCTGACGGGTGCTGGTTTGACGCGCTAACAAAGTGTCACTGTCGACGCCTCTCATTAGCATGTGCAAGCCCAGCTTCGAGGGAGGAACGGGTGTTCACGGCCCTGCCCTCCCTTCCCCTCCCCCAACATCCTCCCCAATCACCCGCATGGCTTGTACTATGTAATGCCCTTGTCCTCGAAGGGTCCGGGTCCAGTTCCTTGGAGGGCTTCCTGCGGCCTGTCAGGGGCCCCCAAAGCACCAAGGCGACATCGGCCAAGGGCTTCTTAATGCAACTCGCTGATTGGTGCAAGCTCAAAGCTTGCTCGTCAACGACATTAACCTTTCAGCCACCTTGGTTTCGCGAGACGCAAAAAACGACGGGGTAGCCCCTGCTTGGTCTGCATCGAGTGTGTGGGGTGCGTCTCTACCGCTGGATTTGGCCGAAATGCTGGGTTTTGGTATCGCAATCCTCTTACACAAGCGGTTGTCGAAACCCGCGCCGGGCTAGAAAAGAATTCGCCTGGCTATTGATGCATGCTCGAATGCTGGCAAACAGGAGCGGGCGACGCACAGGCCCTTCAGTGTTGCCGCCGGCGCTGCGTGAGAGAGTACATCGTACAGGTACAGGGTTAGAACTTAGGCGGTCTGGTATCCGTAATTGCGAAGCAGACATAAGCCAATCAAGCGGCTGGCGATACATCCGCGGAAGACGCAGGCAAATGCGTCCGCCTCGAACCTCATCGGTGCATGTCAGATCTCTGATATGGTTGCCGGTCTGAAATCAGGTCACCGCCATTGGCCAAGAGCTTTATAGTGGGATGAGTGAAATGGCTCCCGAATCCCGTGGCATACTATTCTCCAGCACGCAAAACAAATTTGGGCGCAGGACGAAGTGAGTTGAACGAGCAAAGAATTGTCATTCCGGAAACAGTTCTGAGGCGACTGTTATATTACTTGGAGCAAAACTCAAGAGCGTCAAACTTGTAGGAAGGGGGAGCGTTTTCCCATGCTGCATTAGACAAGGCGATAATGGTTCATACTACGTACGGCAAGCTGACAGTTCGCGCGACCGCACCCACTGTCATTCAACAGGTGGGTAAAGGGTGGGAGCTAGGTCGGGTTTCTCGAGAATGTAACAACAATTTGGGTAGCATAGCAAGCATTGCATGGCTTAGTTCGAATAGTGGTGGTGAGTGGGCGGTTGCTGGTAACGACTATTCCGTTGCCGTGCAGGAGGTCGAGAGGAGGACAGGACAGCACTGGCAGGGCCCCTTCGCCCTATTATCTATACAACGCAGGAGTCGAGACCACATATGACCTGAGGCTGAGGTGGTGCTGAATGGCGGCTGTCAGAGGGTGTGTCGGATAGACGTTAATGGTGTGCTGATGTGACCGATGTGAGTGAGTGAGGTGTTTTCTGGCATGTGGTTTTGAAGGCTTCAGCTTTCATTGCCTTTTCCCGAGAGGACAAGGGCCCTCCCCTCGTCGGGCGTCAGTTGCCCACAACAACCAAGCGCAGGGTTGTCGTACGCTGGATCGGTCCACTTTCAGGCCATCGCCGGTCGTGGACAGCCTGACAGGCCACTCGAGGAAGGGCACTTCCAAAGGTTCGGTGCAGGGCACCAGTGCAGCAGCGCTTGGTTTCCTGGGTGCGTCGTGGTCGGCACGAAGACTAGCAGGGTGGTGGCATGGTGGTCAAGGTAGCGCGGATTGAGATGGCAAGGGTAGGGATGAGAAATAGTGCCCTGATTCTGAAGAGAGATGGATCATGGCCCGAAAAACGGAGCAACTAGGGAAGGCGACGCAGTCATCGACCGGAGGCGGGGCGGAGAGGAGCCCCCGGCATGGGGTGAAGATGTAGTGTAGCATCCAGGACAAGCGTCAAATGTTCGGAGGAGAGTGCGTTGGATTGGGGCGGGCAGTGATTGGTCGTTGCATCGTAGTCTTGGTTTCTGCTTCAAGTTATACCCCGCCAAGTCCTCTATTTTATTTTTATGGTAGCGTAATAGTTGGAGGCTAAGCTACCTGGCCGAGGCGGTCGGTCCCTCTGGAGGTCGCACAGGTACGCAACAAGATGTGAAAGAAAGAAAGACAAATAGAAACAAAAGAAAGAAAAAACCGCCGTAGAAAATACAGCACATGTGCCAGCACTGAAGAACAGTATATGGCAATATTTGGAAACCCGCCGTCTACGGAGGCTTCCTCACCGACGTACCCCCGCTTTCCAACTCATCCCGTCCCATCTCAGTCAATTCCGCCGCACCACACTTTGCGCTTGCAGCCGGTACGTATCTCTCTCCCATCCCACTTCGCCTGTCGCAAACCCCCACTGCCGGTTTGGCGGAAGAGAGAGGTGGGGGAAAAGTGAGAGGGGACAAGAAAAAAAAAAAGCTGGCGGCAGCATTGGAGACAGGACTGCTGTCCGTATGCATCTCGCAAATTACCGCCAGGAGAAGGGCCGTTTTTACAGAAGCCGCTGGCCAGCATTCAGTGGACCAGGAATTAATTGCACGCGTAATAGCTGCTGGTTGGTTGGTTGATTCGGCTACCGGTTCTGGTCGTATTGTCAGAGCCCGTTGAGTTCCCTCCCCCGTTTTCTCGGTTGCAGAGGATTGCCTCTTGAGCACCATTCAGACCAGGTACTTACAATAATTGCCTATTGTCTCCATACCCAAACGTCCTGTTCACCCAAATCATCTTAGCTTCTTGTGATTTGTGGTTGTCCTGAAGTATCGTCCGGGTGGCCCGCCGGCGCCTGCTCTCCTCCTCCTCCTCTACTCCCC
>NWBT01000050.1:4274796-4382917 GCA_003386485.1 Colletotrichum lentis
CCCCTCCGACCACCCCCCTCCTCGTCTTGGACCCAGCGCCGACTCAGGACCGACTTCTTCTTCTCCTCCCGCTGCTCCTCACTCATACATACACACACACACACACACACACTTGGACCAGCACCAGACCTTTTATAAAAGGTTGCTCGTCTCCCACCATTTGCCACTTTTCTCTCTTTCTTCCGCCCTCCCACTCTTCTCGCGCGGTGCTACGACGGTAGTAAAAGAAACCCTCTCGATCCCACTGCGCAACAACCTTGACCACATACGGTCTTTCACATTTCCCAACGTTCGTCGGTAAGTCATTTTGCGCTCACATATAGACGTAGACTTCGACACCAGTCTTGGTGTCTGAGACTGCTGCACCACCCCCCGCCCTACACCTGCCCGCCTGCCTTACACACAATCCCTTCGACCGTACAAAATTTCCCGGAAGATAGGGGCACGCACACATACGAGAGGAGAGAGACAGAGACAGAGACCAAATCTGGAGCGCAGACCGAGAGACAGAAAGCAAAATGCCCGCAGACACGAGCACCGCAACCTGAAGACCGAGGATGCAGCAATACCTACCTTGAGACAGAGCGACACGGCCTGAGACGAAAACGGCGATTTCGGCTCATCCTTATCTCTACACGACGCCAATGGCCTCGATCGAGATAAACAACGGCAGCAGCGCAAGCAATACGGAGCAGCGCATTCTGGCAGCATGTCATTGCAATCATTTTTGACATCTCCGGCCTCCGTCGCTGGTCTTTATCGGGGGCAGTCGCACATTCTTTTCTGTGCAGCGCTACCTACCTACGCATGCAGTTTTCCTGCGCCTACGGACTGCAGTCAACCCCACATGCACACGCACACGCACACACCCCCCGGGTCTAGGTGACAGATCCTGGTCGCAATCCCTGTGGGAGTGATGTAAGGTCGCGGCAGGAATGGAGCGTGCAATCGCCAATCAGTCCAGAGCCAAAACGACCACCAGCACACGACGCGAGAGGGAGAAAAAAAAAAAAAAAGAGAAGAAAAAGCTTGGAGGGGCCGTCGGCCGGTGGCGGCCTAGCGCGGGCGGGATTGGTGTATGCGACCATGTGCTTGTCCCACCATCTATCTCTATCAGACAGTGGTGCAGGCGTGCTACTGGCGTCAATACCCACCCCCCCAAGCAGCCCCATGATTTGCCAACAGCCTGTCACTCATTGGCCCGCGAGCCCCTAGGGAAAGACAACACAGCGCTGGGCATGGTCATGGCTAGGGCACTGCATTCTGCACGTCTCTGCAAGCTGCAATCAATCATCCTACCTTTCCCCAGCTGCAGTCGGCGACAGTGGATGATGGCCTGGCTGGTTCAGCTTGTTCTCTGCTGCGCTCTGCCACCGACTGTCGTTGTTTGAGCTACTTTGGGAACCAAGGGGGGGGGGCTGCTTATTGTGGCTTGTCTTGCTCTGTGTCAGCCTGCTCCTCGTCCAACCCGGTCGCGGTTACTTGTCGACGTTTGCCTTGCGCATGCTACAGGTGCTGGTGCCAACATTGGCATTGCCGCAATCGCTTGTCGCATGCGTGCGTTGCTTGCTGTTTGCTGCATTTCCATGTCGTAGCCGACGGGGGGGCGGGGGCGGGCTGAGAACAACATCACAACACCGCCAAACTCACTCGCTGCATTCCCTCTTGGCCTGCTGCTCTCTCGCCGCGGTCCGGCGTTGCAATCTGGTGCGAGAGTAGAGTTTTGTACTGCTCTGGAGAGCCCTACTCCTTGCGCCTCTGGTCCAGCTCCAAGCTCAACTCAAGGATATCGCCCCTCGCAGTCCAGAAGCAAAACGGAGCCTATTCCGCCAACCGCCACATCCCTCTATTACTCGTGCTCTCCCTCTCTCTCTCTCTCTCTCTCTGCTTCTCTCTGTCTCTCCGGCCTTGCCATTCAACTTATCTCGACCTCTCGCCTTATCCATCTGTATCTCAGTGGCCATTCTCGTCGGCACAAGATCGCTCGCGTGCTCTGTGCGACCATCCCTCTAGCCACTGGATCCTCATCACAACCCCTCATCTACCCTCACGCCGATAACACTTTGACGGACACATCTGCGTTGCTCCTCAGCTCAAACCACTAACAACCCCCTTCTTTGGGCTTCGCAGATTAGTACTAGAGCAACTGCTCCTACCGATCGACTGCCGCCGACTGGAATAGTCGCTCCTTCGTCGACCTATACCAGCCCTTCAACAATATCCAGGCTCGAATCCTCGCCTAGCATGGGCCTGCACGAGGATTTCGACGACCGACAAACCCAAATTGAATCTGAGAAAGAGCAATACACTCCCTATGAGTACCAGACGGACAACAACTCCTCTTGGGCGGGTGCTCTGCCGGTGAAGCAGTACGTCTGCCCGACTCGCTGGGAAGCATGAATTGTACTTGGTGCTTGGTGCTGACGATCAATTACAGAGGATTGTACGATCCAAGCTTGGAGAAAGATGCATGCGGTGTCGGCTTTGCTTGGTATGCGCCGGTCTCCCTTCTTATCTCGCTTCGTATTATCGAGACAGACCGCTGACATTTCGTAGCCACATCAAGGGCAAGCCCAGCCACAAGATTGTCAGCGATGGTAAGCTCAACAGCCTCCCCGATCAGTTCCTGGACGTCCCAGCTAACCGTCACCTCCCACAGCGCGCAACCTCCTTTGCAACATGACCCACAGAGGTGCTGTGGGATCTGATGCACGAGACGGCGATGGCGCTGGCGTCATGACTTCGATCCCCCACAGGTTCTTTGTCAAGAACTTTGAAAAGGAGGAGGGCATTGTGCTGCCCCCTCTGGGACAATATGCTACGGGAAACCTGTTCTTTAAGCCAGACGAGGAGACTCTGCAAGAGTCCAAGAGGCAGTTGGAAGACATTGCCGAATCGTTAGGCCTGCGTGTCTTGGGATGGCGAAGGCCTCCCGTTGACTCGACTCTGCTTGGCCCTGCCGCCAAGTCTCGTGAACCCATCATCATGCAGCCCTTTGTCGTGTTGATCTCGGCCTACGGCCAGGGCAGCGCCCCCGAGAACGTCGACCCCGAGCAATTTGATGACAGGCTTTTCGAAAGACAGCTGTATGTCCTCAGAAAGCGCGCCACCCACACCATTGGTCTTCACAACTGGTTCTACCTCTGCTCCCTCTCCAACAAGAACATTGTCTACAAGGGACAGCTGGCCCCCGTCCAGGTCTACCAGTACTACTACGATCTGGTCAATGCCGACTACGAGGCTCACTTCGCCCTTGTTCACTCTCGTTTCTCGACCAACACCTTCCCCTCCTGGGACCGTGCTCAGCCTCTGAGATGGGCCGCCCACAACGGTGAGATCAACACTCTCCGCGGAAACAAGAACTGGATGAGGGCCCGAGAGGGTGTCATGCAGTCCGACATATTCAAGGAGGAGCTCGAGGGCCTCTACCCCATCGTGGAGGATGGCGGTTCCGACTCGGCCGCTTTCGACAACGTCCTGGAGCTGCTCACCATCAACGGCGTCTTGTCTCTGCCCGAGGCCGTCATGCTCATGGTCCCCGAGGCCTGGCAAGGCAACACCCACATGGACCCCAAGAAGGCCGCTTTCTACGAGTGGGCCGCTTGCCAGATGGAGCCCTGGGACGGTCCCGCCCTCTTCACCTTCGCTGACGGACGTTACTGCGGCGCCAACTTGGACCGTAACGGTCTCCGTCCCTGCCGCTTCTACGTCATGGACGACGACCGAATCATCTGCGCCTCCGAGGTCGGCACCATCCCCGTCGAGCCCGAGAAGGTCATCCAGAAGGGCCGCCTCCAGCCCGGTCGTATGTTGCTCGTCGACACGCTCGCCGGCCGCATCATTGACGACAAGGAGCTGAAGGAGGCCGTTTCCAGCCGCCAGGATTTCCGCTCATGGCTCGACCAGGAGCTCATCACTCTGCCCAAGGTTCTCGAGACCGTTGGCAAGACTGTCGACGTCGCCGCCAAGCCCGACGCCTCCCGCCTCCAGGAGGACCCTCTCCTGCTCTCGTTCGGCTACACCCACGAGCAGGTGAGCTTGCTTCTGGCCCCCATGGCATCGGACGAGAAGGAAGCCCTCGGTTCCATGGGCAACGATGCCCCCTTGGCTTGCTTGTCCCAGGCGCCTCGCCTCCTATACGAGTACTTCCGCCAGCTCTTCGCCCAGGTCACCAACCCTCCCATCGACCCCATCCGCGAGTCGATCGTCATGTCTCTTGAGTGTTACGTCGGTCCTCAGGGCAACCTGCTTGAGATGGACAGCTCCCAGTGCGGCCGTCTCCTGCTGCCCAGCCCCATCCTCTCGATCCCCGAGTTCAACGCCATCAAGAACATGTCCAGCATTCACCCGGAGTGGACTGTCAAGATCATCGACCTGACCTTCCCCAAGAGCGAGGGCACTGATGGCTACCTGCGCCACCTCGACTACATCTGCAACGAGACCACCGCCGCCATCGAGAACAAGGACCGCATCATCGTTCTGTCCGACCGCAAGACGTCCAAGGACCGCGTACCCGTCTCCGCCCTGCTCGCGTCCGGTATGGTTCACCACCACCTGGTCAGCAACAAGTGGCGTTCTCTGGCCGCCATTGTCGTCGAGACTGCCGAGGCCCGCGAGGTCCACCACATGTGTGTCCTCCTCGGCTACGGTGCCGATGCCATCAACCCCTACCTCTCCATGGAGTGCATTCTGAAGCTGAACCGCGAGAAGCTCATTAAGAAGAAGCTTTCTGATGATGCTCTGATTCACAACTACAAGCACTCCTGCGACGGTGGCATCCTCAAGGTCATGAGCAAGATGGGTATCTCTACTCTTGCTTCCTACAAGGGCGCCCAGATTTTCGAAGCTCTCGGCCTCGACGAGACTGTCATCGAGCGTTGCTTCAGGGGTACCGCCTCTCGTATCCAGGGCGCCACCTTCGAGGCCATCGCCGAGGACGGCTTCCGCTTCCACGAGCGTGGCTTCCCCTCCCGCTACACCGTTGGCGTCAGCGGCCTGCCCGAATCCGGCGAGTACCACTGGCGTGATGGTGGCGAGGCTCACATGAACGACCCTACCTGCATTGCCAACATCCAGGACGCCGTCCGCACCAAGAATGATAAGTCGTACGAGGCTTACTCCCGCTCCCAGTACGAGCAGATCAAGGCTTGTACGCTCCGCGGCATGCTCGACTTCAAGTTTGAGGACTGCACTCCCGTCCCCATTGAGCAGGTCGAGCCCTGGACCGAGATTGTCCGCCGCTTCTGCACCGGTGCCATGTCCTACGGTTCCATCTCCATGGAGTCTCACTCAACCCTGGCCGTTGCCATGAACAGGCTTGGTGGCAAGTCCAACACGGGCGAAGGTGGCGAGGACCCTGAGCGCTCCCAGCGTCTGCCCAACGGCGACACCATGAGATCCGCCATCAAGCAGGTCGCCTCCGGCCGCTTCGGTGTTACATCGGCCTACCTGGCCGATTCTGATGAGCTCCAGATCAAGATGGCCCAGGGAGCCAAGCCCGGCGAGGGTGGTGAGCTCCCCGGCCACAAGGTCTCCAAGTCGATTGCTCGCACCCGCCACTCCACCCCTGGTGTCGGTCTCATCTCGCCCCCTCCTCACCACGACATTTACTCCATCGAGGACTTGAAGCAGTTGATTTACGACCTGAAGTGCTCCAGCCCCCGCTCTCGTGTCTCCGTCAAGCTGGTGTCCGAGGTCGGCGTCGGCATCGTCGCTTCCGGTGTCGCCAAGGCCAAGGCCGACCACATCCTCATCTCCGGCCACGACGGCGGTACCGGTGCCTCCCGCTGGACCGGTATCAAGTACGCTGGTCTTCCCTGGGAGCTCGGTCTTGCCGAGACCCACCAGACCCTGGTTCTGAACGACCTCCGTGGCCGTGTCGTTGTCCAGACTGACGGTCAACTCCGCACCGGTCGTGATGTCGCCATGGCCTGTCTGCTTGGTGCTGAGGAATGGGGCTTCGCAACCACTCCTCTCATCGCCATGGGTTGTATCTTTATGCGTAAGTGCCACCTAAATTCGTGTCCTGTCGGCATCGCTACCCAAGATCCTGAGCTTCGTAAGAAGTTCACGGGTACTCCCGAGCACGTCATCAACTTCTTCTACTATGTCGCCAACGAGCTCCGTGCCATCATGGCCAAGCTTGGTTTCCGCACCATCAACGAGATGGTTGGGCACGTCGAGGTCCTCAGAGTCCGCGACGACCTTCGCACCAACAAGACCGCCAACATCGACCTCTCCCTCCTCCTGACTCCTGCTCACAAGCTCCGCCCCGGCGTTGCCACCTTCAACGTCCGCAAGCAGGACCACAAGCTTCACGTCCGCCTGGACAACAAGCTCATCTCTGAGGCCGAGTTGACCTTGGACAAGGGCCTGCCTTCCCGGATCGAGTGCGACATTGTCAACACCGACCGTGCCATGGGTACCTCGCTCTCCTACCACATCTCCAAGCGGTATGGTGAAGATGGTCTGCCTCTGGACACTGTCCACGTCAACATCAAGGGTTCCGCTGGCCAATCCTTCGGTGCTTTCCTCGCCCCCGGTGTTACCCTGGAGCTCGAGGGTGACGCCAACGACTACGTCGGCAAGGGTCTGTCGGGTGGCCGCCTGATCGTCTATCCTCCCCGCTCCTCCGTGTTCAAGGCCGAGGACAACATCATTGTCGGCAATGTCTGCCTGTACGGTGCCACCAAGGGTACAGTGTTCTTCCGCGGTGTTGCTGCCGAGCGATTCGCTGTCCGTAACTCGGGTGCCACGGCTGTCGTCGAGGGTGTTGGTGACCACGGCTGTGAGTACATGACTGGCGGTCGTGTCATCATTCTGGGCAGCACTGGTCGCAACTTCGCTGCCGGTATGTCTGGTGGCATTGCCTACGTCCTCGATATCCACAAGGACTTCCTGTCCAAGCTCAACACCGAGATGGTCGAGGCCGAAGCCGTAGAGGATCCCACCGAGATCGCCTACCTCCGTGGTATCATCGAGGACCACCACCACTACACCGGCTCCGAGCTTGCTGCTCGCATCCTGGTGGACTTCAACCGGGCCCTGCCTCGTTTCGTCAAGGTCATGCCTGTCGACTACAAGCGCGTCCTCGCGGAGGAGGCCGCCAAGGCCGCCGAGGCCAAGCGTGCCGAGTACAACCTACCCATCGTCTCTGGTGTCCACGCCAAGAAGGAAGAGAAGGCCGCCAAGCTCCAGGACATTGAGGAGACCATCGGCGACAGCGCTGTCGAGAAGAAGCGCGCCCTCGTCCTGGACAAGACCAAGGGCTTCATGAAGTACCAACGCCGTGCCGAGAAGTACAGGAGCCCCAAGACGCGTACCAAGGACTGGGCCGAGCTGTCTTCCCGTCTCGATGAGGACGAGCTCAAGTACCAGTCTGCTCGTTGCATGGACTGTGGTGTTCCTTTCTGCCAGTCTGAGACGGGTTGCCCCATCTCCAATATCATTCCTAAATGGAATGAATTGGTATTTCAGGGCCAGTGGCGCGACGCTCTCAACCGTCTGCTCATGACCAACAACTTCCCCGAGTTCACCGGCCGCGTCTGCCCCGCCCCTTGCGAGGGGGCCTGTGTTCTCGGCATCAACGAGGACCCCGTCGGCATCAAGTCCATCGAATGTGCCATCATCGACCGCGGCTTCGAGCAGGGATGGATGGTCCCCACCCCTCCCGAGGTCCGCACTGGCAAGAAGGTCGCCATCATTGGCTCCGGCCCTGCCGGTCTGGCCGCCGCTGACCAGCTTAACCGTGCCGGACATACCGTCACCGTCTACGAGCGCGCCGACCGCCCTGGTGGTCTGCTCATGTACGGCATTCCCAACATGAAGCTCGACAAGCGCATCGTCAAGCGCCGTACCGACTTCATGGCCGCCGAGGGCATCAACTTCAAGTGCGGCGTCGCAGTCGGCGAGGACATCCAGCTCCTGGACCTCAAGGCCGAGAACGACGCCGTCGTCATCGCCACCGGTGCCACCGTCGCCCGCGACCTCCCCATCAAGGGTCGCGACCTCGAGGGTATCCACTACGCCATGGAGTTCTTGCACAAGAACACCAAGTCCCTCCTCGACTCGGAGCTCGAGGACGGCTCCTACATCTCAGCCAAGGGCAAGGACGTCATCGTCATCGGCGGTGGTGATACCGGTAACGACTGCATCGGTACCTCGGTCCGCCACGGCGCCAAGTCGGTCATCAACTTTGAGCTTCTGCCCCAGCCCCCGCCGGAGCGCGCTCGCGATAACCCTTGGCCGCAGTGGCCTCGTATCTACCGTGTGGACTACGGCCACTCTGAGGTCAAGCAGCACATGGGCAAGGACCCCCGCGAGTTCTGCATCATGTCGGAGGAGTTCGTCGATGACGGTACCGGCAAGGTCAAGGGCATCAACACCATCCGCGTCGAGTGGACCCGCTCCGCCACGGGCGGTTGGGACATGAAGAAGATCGACGGCTCGCAGCAGTTCTTCCCTGCGGACCTCGTCCTTTTGTCCATGGGTTTCCTCGGCCCCGAGACCCGCATCTTCGGCGACCACATCGAGAAGGATGCCCGCAAGAACGTCAAGACCCCGGCGGGCAAGTACTGCACCAGCATCCCCGGCATCTTTGCCGCCGGTGACTGCCGCCGCGGCCAGTCACTTATTGTTTGGTAGGCACCACCCGCTCCCCATCGCTCTTGCCTCAACCGGTTCGATTTGATGATGTGCTGACTTTTGCTCCAGGGGTATCAACGAAGGCAGACAGGCCGCCCGCGAGATCGACTTGTACCTCGAGCAGTGCACCAGCCTACCCGTCACCGGCGGTATCGTTAAGCGCACCGCCCAGGAGATCTTCAGCCAGATCCAGCCCGCCCAGGCATAGGGATTCTGTATGACCAAAAAGCAACAAGCACGGGACGAGGAACAATTAAGGGAGAGACGATATTTTCATGACCGCGAGGTCCGAGAAGGGCAGGCACAAGAGATGCCGCAAAAACCAAGGGGTGGGAGAAGATGATTTGGAGCCTTGGAATACCCACATTTTGGCACAAAACGGTCTCTTTTTTTTTAAAGATACCCTCAAAACGCAAACTGTTGGCACATTTCACAGGGAGGGAAGGTACAGTTGATGAAGCTATTCACGGATCTCGTGATGGTTACTTCGGTGGTGACTGGCTTGGTTTTTCCAAGGTAGGCAGGCAGGCGCCTAACCCACAAGGTAGGCAGGCAGGTGGGTTAGGCGCCTGCCTGCCTACCTTGGCGAAAGACTGCTGCCCTACTTTCGCGTAGGCCACCCCTTGCCCCACCTTGCCCGGGGCCAGATTTATCCCGAGCCCCGTGGTTGCCGATTCTGTTCCAACACAAACCATATTCCTTTGCACTTGTGTAAGGCCGGTTTATTTGCTTCGGTTGTTTGAGAGTACGAGTAGCATTTTGATTATTACCTCTTATACCAAGTAGTCTGTCAATATGTAAGACGATAGCAGATGTGTTCATATGAGTTTCTGGCCCAGGTCTTCGCGTTTTATGTTTGGCATCCAACTGTCGTCGTGATTGATGTCCTAACACCACCACTACGTGCGTGCCATGGCCGTCCAATTGAGCACGAGGATGTGCAGACGCGATGACGGGCACCTATATAGTAAGCGGCTACTACCTCGTGGCAGCTCTTTTCTCAGAGGGCGCCTGTTCCCGCCTTTCCCTACCTACTTGGGCGCGGTCAGAGTGTAAACAAGACGGTTTATGACCAACCCCCCCCCCTTGATCCTTTTTAGCCCCATAGTTAGTCGAGGCTCCCTCCCGTTGTTGCAGGTGAAGAGAGCGCCACTTGGACGCCATCCACGGATGTTGCTAATGGTGTATATACAGGCCGGCCCGTCCTTCAACCACGGGCCAGGCTGGCGTCGCCGGAAGTAACAAGACGTATGTATACCAGGACATGGCTCACCCCGAAAGGAAAGGCCGACAAAAAGGGGGTCCAGTCACGCCCGCCACGTTCAGATTGTCAACTGCCGGACATGGTCATGGCAAAATCCAGACGCCGTATCGAACGCGGTGGACACAGGCAAGTCAAAGGGTGCCGCCGGCAAGGTAGTGAATGTATCGGTGTCGCCATTATTTGGCATGGACTAATAATGTCTGCCTCTATGTAAAAGGGCGATGGAAAGAGCACTCCGCGCTAATATATACTCGGTACAACCTGCTGCTTCTTTGTCGGCCCGCAAGACCTTGCAAGTGTGCCCGCCCTTCCTGGCTGGGCTACATTTAGTTGACACTTCTTTGCGATACCCCGGACAAACCAAAAAGACAACCAAAAATGGACGAATCGGAGGAAAGATGAAGGATGAGATGCCCAGTGAGGTGGCTTACTGGTTCTGTAAAGATTTTCTTCTTCCCGTGCCGGCGGCGCTCCGCAATATCGAGCTCCCTTAACCCTTAACCCAAGACGGCGCGCCGTTCCTCGGCCGTGCCCGTCGTCTCTTTTAACCCAGCGAGTTTGCTGTAAACAGAGGATGAACTCTGCTCCACACGTTCCCCGTAGACACCAACTCCATTTCTCCCCCGTAGATCCGAAAAAACAACAACGAGCAAAATGTGGTGGCGTATGCCCCAAACGCGTCAGGTAGTTTGGTTCAAACAAGTCTAATCGATTCAAAGAACCTCAACCACACGGCCCTGGACGTTCCTTACAATATCAGGGACTTGCTCAACTTTCGCGACAGACTGAAGCATTGACCAAGCCATGGCAAAGTAGTGAGGAAAACGGCTGTACAACATGGCAGCCAGTATACATGTGAGAAGGGGAATCTGAAACCGCGTTAGTGTGTGATGAAACTGTTACACATCTACAAGAAAGGACTTACCCAAATGAACCATAGGTTCTTGTCGCTCCGCATTCCCTTGAACTTGGCCTCGTGGGCCCTGAGAAAGTTTTGCTGTTGTTCTTTCGTGATGGCGCTCTTGCGCCCAATCCGAAGTATGCTGGGGACCGGGGCTGTACTCGAGGAGGCCTCCCCCGTCTCGGCGGTCTGGGCATCGTAGAGCGCGGCACATTTCATGTCGGCAGCAGCCTCAACAGCGGCCCCAACGGCAATAGCTTGTTTCTTGTCGAGCTCCTCCTGGGGGAAGATCTCGTCGTATGCCGGCGGCGGTGCCGAGTTGTTGTTGCTGTTCCGGAACGACGAGAGGTCCCACCACTTTCCATCCATCTGCCTGGGAGTCTCGTCGTCTGCCGAGCCCGGCCGCGAGCCAGACATGCCAGGCATGAGCGAGGTAACCCTGCCCATGAGAGGATTTTGTTGTAAGTAGGCATGGTAATCTGGAAGCATCGGCATTCTGGGGAGGGCGGGCATTTGAGGCAGGTTAGGGAAATGCATTGCCATCGCCTGCTGGAACTGCTGAAACTGGGCGGAGAACTGGTCCCTGACAGCAGAAGCGATCGCATTCGTCGGCGACGCAAGTCCTGGTTGCACTTCATCCCGGCCTCGTGAAAGTAGCTGTCTGTCTGGGCGTGGCGTAAATGCGTGGTTGCTGGATCGACGGCGCATGTCAAGCCACGAGTCTTCTTCTTCCTGTTCGTCGTCCTCGTAATCGCCAGACGAGTACTCGGGGCTCTCCTCGCCGTCGTCTGCTGACTCTTCGCTAGACATGGTCAAGGGGTCCCAAAGCGACCTCAGCGACGCGGCACTGCTGGCTCTGCTGTGCAGGGAGCCACCGCTTCGAGAGCGGATGTGACGCTCGCAGCGGCGGATGTGCCCGATGACCTTGCGAGACCGAGCAACGTCGGCCGGGCGAAGCCCCGAAAGGCTTCGAATCGTGGGATCGGCACCCGCCTGCATCAGCCTGCGCACGATAGACTCATGGTCGTTCACCGCTGCCAAGTGCATAGGGGTGAAGCCGCCCTTGTCGCGCAAGTCTGGGTTGGCACCACGTGCCAACAGCCCGGCGACGAATCGGTGGTATCCCAGGGCGCAGCCCATGTGTAGCATCGTCTGGCCTGTAGACCTTCTCAGGTCGAGCCTAGACATCCTAGGGTTGTCGTCGAGGTCGATCAGCTCCAAACATTTCAGCAGTTGCGACTCTGTGCTCATCGTGAAAGTGCTGCCGCCGAAGCCAGGGTTGCCCGACGGACCCGATCCCCAGCTAGAATCCCCCTGGCCAATGATGCGCTGAGCAAGTTCCTTGACATCAACCATCTGACCAGACATCTTGTGGCCCAAAATCGAAAGCGCCGTACGGATGAGCTTCTCCTCGTCGTCATCAACATATTTGAACATCTGGTTCTGTTTGGAGAGCGCGGGAAACGGTGGTCCGGCTTGGGTCTGGCTTTGCTTGAAAGTGACCAGCACAGGACCAGATACAGGCGATGGCGGCAGGAGGCAGACGAGAGAAGATTCGCCCCAGAATGTGGTTGTAGTAGCCTTCTGATCGCCGAACAACACTTCCAGCCCCTGGTAGAAGCTGGCACCGAGGATCGTAACCTCAATGCCGCCAGACTTCGGACCTTCGTTAGGTATGATCTTGTGGATTGTCGGTTGCGGCCGAGCTGGAGCAACAGCATTCGTTGGCATGTATGACATTGCGTTGAACTGGTTTTGTGACACAGCGTTGACCCCGTTCCGAAGCCCACTAGGGCTCGCTGCACGGCTCTGGTGTGCCGACGCCGGAGCCGAAAACATCGGAACCGCGACATTATCCATGCTGGCGGAGCGGTTCGCGTTGGTGAACATGGTTTGGTCGTTACTGTTGGGCGTAGGGGGCCCAGTAGCGTATGCTTGCGACATGATCGGCGCGGCACCGTTCTGGACAAACACGGTCTCGGGAGGGGTGTGGAAGCTGGTGAGGTGGGGCGTATACGGCGAAGTTGACGCAGAGGCGGGTGCAGGTACCGGGTTTCCGGGCATTTGAGAAGGCGGCGGCGTTGTGTCTAGACGCGTCATTGCCATCCCTATCGGTACCCGCGACCCAGTGCTAGCCTTCCGCTTCTTCGTCTGCGGCCCACCATGTGCATTGGGAGACTGAGGTCGCGATAGTGATCGGGTCGCCGTGGTTGATGGGGCGGCAGGAACCGGGGGTTTGGCCGTCGGGTTCGGAGCTGAGAATTGAGGAGCGGAGTTACGGGGCATGTTTTGGAGATCGGAGCTCGAATGGGAAAGTCGGAACGGTGCACCGCCCGAGCTGAGCGGGCTGGTTTCCATCGGGGCGTTCATCATGGGCACGAGGTTGGTGCTGTCGGAGGCTTGCGTCGCAGGGGGGTTGAGATGCTGAGGGATAGGATGCGTCTTGTGATCGTCGGTGATCATGATGGACTGGGACATCTCCTGCGCAACAACCCGGTCTTGCCAGTCCTTGATGGTGAAGATGACCTGGAAACCCAACTTCTCGGCGTGGTGGCGGCAGTAGCAAGCGATCCGCATCGGCGCATCAACCTGCATGGCGCCGGGTGGTGCTACAGGCTCCGGGCGGCCGGTTACCGTTGAGTCGGAGACGACCCCGTTGGGAGTCTGCCATTCCTTGACCTCTTGCGTGTTGAAAACAATCACGCGTCTGGTCTCGTCCCGATTCCACATCTCCTCCTCCTCCACCTTCTTAATCTTCTTCCTCGCCGCCCGCTTACGCTCGCGGGTGATACAGCCAGCACAGATGCGCACCTCACCTCCGTTCTGCGGCTTGTTTTCCTCGTCGTCTTCATCGCTGACGGACCGGGCGTTCATGACGGGATTGTGAGTGGCGGCTGCGGCGCGCTGAAAGGCTTTGCGCTTGTTGTCCTCGTTCTGCATTGCGCTAGTGCAGACTAGCATGGTGTATAATTCCAACATGTCGGGAGTCCGTTCGGCTGGTGGCTTCGCTAGCAGCTTGGGCTTTGAGATAGTGTGTACTGGAAGGTGCAAGCGCTTGATGCCGGGAGGCAGCGGGAAGAGAGTCATTTTGATGGGAATCTGCGTTTCGACTCGTGATTTGGATGGTGTGGGGTGGATCGTCAACCGACAGCCGCGAGTGAGGAAATCGAAATTCGGCTGGGTGAACATGGGCATCTGCTGGGGCATCGAGACCGGAAGACCGTCGTGTGTGTGGTATTGCGGCTGCATGGGCATGTTGGCGACCATCTGGTGCGCGGCAGGGTCCAGCTTGCCGGGCCAGAAGCCATTCGGGTTCATGGCACCCATTGCGGCGGCGTTGGAGAAGTCGGGCGCGCCGGGCGAGGGTGAGCTGTTGAAGAAGGCTGACGGCGACGCCTCGTGACTGGTTATCATGTTCTGGGACATTGGGGAGCACTCTCTCGAATTGGTCATCTTGAGGCCATTCATGGGTTGTGATATGGAGTACTGCTGTGCCGAATTAGCGGGTTTCCCGCCGTGTCGCGAGGGTGAAGATACTTACCGAGTTCCGCTTGCCGTGGCTTCCGGACCTAGGGTTGGTCGGGGGAATGGTTTTTTGCGGTGCGTTTGCGTGAATGGTGGGCATTTCTGGCGATTCCATGCTCATGGCACCAGCAGCGTTGGGACTGCTCGACGCACTCTCGAAGTCGAAGGACTCTTCCATGAACTTGTCATCGTTGAAGTCGAGGCCGTCGGGCAACGCCACGTCGCCATTTCCGCTAAAAATGAAGGCGTTGTCTTCCGGACGACCGCCGAACAGCGTGGGGTTCCAGTCGGACTTGATGTTGGCCCCATCTGTCATCATTACGTCGCCGGCGGTCAAGGCCGTCTTTCCAGAGGCGGAGCTGCCGGTCCTTTTCGAGGAGGCAGAGTCGGAGGACGAATCGCGGAACGAGTCGATGAGGGAGTCGGGTGAGCCGGCGGCGACGGTGCCGGTGGCCAGCAGGGTGGCCTGGGGCTCGAGTGATTTTGCTTCGTGAAGAGACTGGGGGAAATCGGATAGGGTGAGGGTATCGTGGGCGGAAAGATCGAAATTTGTCGGCAAGGGACTCGAGTCGCCAAATTGGTTGTCTTCGTATTCCAAGAACTCGTTGAACTCGCCGGCGGGGGACATTCCCGGAATGGGTGGCATAGGGCTGGCACCGATCGCGGCACCAGCAGTCGTCATACCTTGGCCAACGACAACGATGAGGGATGGAAGGAGTAGGTGCGAGGCCGACGACAACGACAAGGACGACGGCGACGACGGCAACGGAGGACGGAGATGGCGACGAAAAGGGAGGAGGTGAAAGCTCGGTCTGGGGATGGATGTTGTGGGGAAAAGGGCGTCTCGTGGTAAAGTGGTGTAGCCCAGGCGGTGGAGTGGGGGCCCACTGTCAAGTCTCCCTCTAATGCGAGTCCGACCCGGTTTGCGCGAGTTGAGGTTAGGAGGGTTCGAATGACCGACGTGGTGGTGGTCGAGTGTACTGTGTCGCACTGGGCTGGGCCGGGCCTGGGCGGGGGCGGCGGAAACACGGTGTAACTGGGAATGCTGACCAGAGGCCGTCGGGGCAATTGGGCAGTGAGGCCGGAGGGTGAGCGGCGTCAGTCGCAGTAGCAGTAGGGCCCTGCAAAGGTATCGGTGTGGAGCTGGTGCGTAACAGATATGGTGACCTAAGGGTACGAATACATGGTACTGTAGCGTAGCGCCGCAGAACGCGAGTGGTCTCTTGGGGTTTGCCTGTAGCACAGTGCTCGTTGTCGTCTCTCTCTCTCTCTCTCTCACTCTCTCTCTCTCTCACTCTCTCTCTCTCTCACTCTCTCTTTCTCTCACTCTCTCTCTCTCTCCCCGTCTTTCTCGCTTTTCTCGTCGTGGATGGATGGAGGCTGGCTGGGTTGGAAGTCCGTGGGTTGTTTTCTTCCTTCTCTCGTCCCTTTCTCTGCGTTCCCCCGGTCTAGGAGGGGCAGTGGTAATATTGGGTTAAGTTAGGAGGAGCCAAAGGGGGGGGGGATATAAACTAAAATAAAACGAAGCCCTGGGCGGAAATTGTATGTCCAGATTGCTGAGTCTGGTGGGCGCGGATGCATGTACGAATAGTTACGTGCACCTACGGGGCGTGCGATGCGGTGCGGTGCGGGCAGGACAGTCCCAATCCCAGTCCAGTCGAGGCGGTAACAATGTCTCAAAAGCAGCCGGTCCCTTGGAGAGCGGTGACTCGAAATTGGGCTGGGCAAGTGAACAGGGGATATGTGAGGGCGATGCAAATCAGGACAGATTAACTAACCAACCAGTCGAGCCAATGCGCGTCGTTCCAGCTTTTGCGTCCAGACCAATCGAGGTTTGAGAGAAGCGCAAAGACCGTTGGAGGGAAGCGAAAAAGGAAAGGCAAGGAGGATGACGACCTCGAGACGAGAGGAGGGCAGACGACCAGAGGAGGGGGAACAGACTGGTCGGTGGCGGCGGGTGTCGGCCGGTATTGTGCGGCCTTGACGAATGGGCGCCTTTCGTGTCCCGGCGACCGGAGGGAGGCTTGGTATTTGGAGGCTTGGAGGCAACAACACTCGCTGGATTTGCTAGAAGATGATGTCCATGGGTAGCAGCGCTGACTGGGTCGGGGTAAGCACCGAGCCGCAGAGAACGAAACCTCACTCAGTTCGTCGGACCGTGGCGACCACGGTACTCGTACACCGAGAGAGACCAGATAGGCACAGGCGTGGAAACGATGAAAAAAGCATAGACGATAGTGAGCTGGGATAAAATGTGGACCGAGGGGGGTTTGATGGTTTGGTGATGTGNTATCCCCCCCCCCCCCCCCCGTGTGTCCAAGTCACAGCAAGCCAGCATTTCGTTCCATCTTGAGATCAAACAAGGACAACTACAAGGTCCAACCAGTCAGATGGCCTCTGTAGTCTCATTCCCCAAGAAGCACTTTCCGTACGCGTGGGTGAGAGCCCATCTCAAGTGAGGAGTGAGTTGAGAAATAGTGGTGTGTTCCATGGATTTTCTGTGCCTCTCACCCAGGTACGGAGGTGGGAGGCTCAGGCACGCAGATCAAAAGAGAACACAATATCAATCAGAGGCTAGCTGCTAACACTGGCTGCTGGTACTTCCTTCACCTTTACAGACACCGAACGCCATGCCATGTATCCGCACTCAAGATCCAAGTGGGAGTCCAAGTCGCAGCTGGCGCTCTGTTGTGGCGCCGGATGCCCAGTGCTCAAGCTTCTCGTTTGGGCACGACCACTCACCAAGGTGGACGCACCTTGAGCACGCTAGATTCATATCGAACTCTCGCTGGCGTGCTGGGAGCTGGATCTGACTTGCGCCCTGTGCTGTTCCCGCCCATGCGGCCGTGAGCCTTGTTGCCAGCCGAGAGTGTGTCCACTGTCCATGCCCCTCGAGGCGTCAAGCGACGTGTCTTGGTATTCATCCACCCCTGTGGGCATCTGCCTGCCTACCTTACCCAGACCGGGGGGGGGGACTCTTGACACTACGACAAATCTCACTACTTCTCCCGTTTTCTTTTTTTGCTATCGTTCTTCTTTCCACGCTTGCTCTTTCCTGGTGTATCCATACACTACGTCTGCCTGCATCTGCATTCGAAAAGGCCCACTGTCTGAGTGGGCTGGTATGGAAACTTACAAATGGAAAGTATGGCAATGTGCAATCATGAGCGAGGTGTCGAAATTGCAAGTACTGCCGCCGACAGTCTGCTTACTTACTGTGCAGGGCACTGCATTGGTTTGCGCGGGCAGGGAAGATAGAAGAGTACGTCCCTCGAAGAGCACCGCTAACGTTTGTGACGGAACACTTACGCGAACGCACAGTGTGGCACTCACGCCACGCACCGCCAAGACAGGTGGCAGGCCCTCCCCGATGCGCTTGATCCCACTTGAGCCACTCACGGTCTGCCCAATAGGAGGCTTGCTTGAAACCCGTCCCTTACTAGGGTCCAGGTACAGTGTGAGCCCATTGCAAAATCGAGACATTTCTCTCTCGCATCCCACGTCGCCCCCCATCCCTTCGCTGCCATGCCCGACCGACACCTCCTCCCTTCCACCCAAAACTTGACCGACCGGCTTTACCACACTGGCACACACTGGCACACACATACATCCCTCACGCCAGCAAGGCACCGCAACTAAAACACGCGTCTAGTGGCCCCCCTCAGGTACCGATACCTGGTAAATTATGACATTATCCTTGAGAGATGAGCCCTCCTTCCGTCGCCCTCTCTACATGTCCACGCTCGACCCTTGCGCTGCAATTCTGCTTATCCACCCAATCCACTTCAGCCCAGAGGTCACCACACATTCCTCGGATCGCCTTCCCCATTCCACTGTTTCTCATAACGGCAAGGCCCCTTGGAGCCCTTGGTTCATTGACCCTGTTGCAAAGTTGCGATTGTTGGCTCAGCCTGCGCTGATTGCCCCGAGTCCCTGACGGGTGTCCAGGATGTGATATGCACCGGCGATGCAGAGTTGCAGTGCCGCTCCCTACTCTGTGCCTCACGACGCGCCTCGCACCTTGCCCCTCACCAACAAGCAACGTCAGTCCTCATCATCTTGCAGCTTGATGCTGAGGCAACGAGCCAACGAGCCCCCTTGGCCTGCTCACGAGTCCGGGTACCATCTCGTTCTTGTTCGTACTTGAGGGCTGGGCGTTCTTGCCCACCAAGTTTCCTCCGATATCCCTCGACTTCTCCACTACGACACATGTGGCCCAGTCTCGTGATGCGTAACGGACGGCAACTCCTGGGAGACTCCTTTCTTGTTTGTCACAATGCCAGGTGGTGCAGACGCTGGGTCGTGGCCATGCCACTGCGTGCTCGCCCGCAAATTGGACGGAAATGCCATCTTGGACTTTTTTACATAGCAATTGTATCCGTACTGAAGTCAAATTGCACCGAACCAACCCGTTGCCGCCGGGAAACTGACTCTCTTTGAGGACTTTTGTCATCGACCTTACTATGTAACTGGCAGACCGGCTCATCTTGAGACGCAAACGCCCTCTACAGCCAAACGCAGACCGGTGGCCATGTACCGGTCCCTGACTTCATGTCCCGGGCTTCTTCCCGGTCGATCTAACGTATCAACATCGGTCGAGCGGCCCTCGGTTGCCCTTCTCATGCAGCCATACCACGCAAACTCGCGCAACAACAGATGATGCATCCTCCTGATGGCTTGCGGCGTCTTCTGAACCTAACTTCGGCCGGGCCGTTTCTGCCCAATAAAGCATTCGGCCTTCCGGAAACCCGTCCGACCTTTCTTCACCCCATCCAAGACAATCTCTCCAACTTGCCTCCGGCCGGGAGGCAACCCTGGGCTAGTGGCCCATCCATCTTTTCTTCTGGAGATGCAAGACAACGATTATCTGCAACACCAGCCATTGCGACCGCTACCCACCTTGCAGTTACGACGCAAGAACCGGCGGAAGACGGGTTGGCACGATGTAAGCCCGCCGCATTGCTTGCATCCGATGTCAATCGCCAGCCCTCTGATAGGCTGCCGCTGTTCCCAACGTCAGGAACGCGACCCGGTGGTAAATGCAACCAACCCATCCCGCAGATGGTTGTCGAAACCTGCACCGATACAATCACCGCGTCCGAGCCGGGCAACTCAACAAGCCGATCAACTTTCCCTCTCGCTAGGACGGTGACTAGGTTCGGGTCTGGGCCAGCCCAGCTGCAAGCCTTGCCGTCTGAGCGGGAAACTACCAACTTGTGCCAACCTCCCAATAAACATGACAAAATCTAGCTTACTCTTCAGCCCCGAGGTCGCTCCGAATCTCGCACAAACGCCTCGACACCACAACTCACAATTAGCCTTTGCAGGACCTTGTCCGGTGGCAACATACACCGTGGAGCTTGCGCAGGAAGCCAGGGTTTGCACAAACTGTTATGTAAATTATGGCGTTTGCCGGAGCGCTTGCATAAAGCTGCTCCCCCATCTGACCTCGATCGAAACGTCCTAGACTAATCACCTGGATTCGCAAGGCGGCGGTAACCTAGTCTAGAGCTATCGACCAAGAGCACCATTGAGCGACATCCCGGTACTGGTTGGCTGCCTAGCGGAGATCCGACAGCACGTCTGCCGCATAAGGCTTTCAAACAGGTGGCACGAGTGAGCGCCAATGGCAAATTATTCAACGAAGGGAGGGCCCAATTACTCTTCAATTGTTTTGTTTAATTCTTTCATGGATGTGCCCGCCTTTTTCCTTCGAGTTCAAGTGCAGAGAACCCGCACGGACGACGTCGCTCTACATACTACTCACCGTGCTAATCTCCTTGCCACCCGTGAGTAGAGAATGCTTTTGCAGAACAGTGTGTATCGCAATGTTCCGCATCATGGTGTCTGCAATCACCGAGGTACGGGTGTCTCATCCGGGAAACGGATTGTGCGACCTGGGAGCTCTGGTGGCGGTGGCACCGGTAACTGGTGTTCAGCCACCTTTGTCTGAGCACCACCACCTCCGTGCTCGGGACCTGGATATGGACCCGGTTGGTCGGGCCGTCTCGGCCCAAGAGCAGACACATCCGGTTCTTCTGCGCCCGCTGAGCGCTGGGGGATGACTGAGCCACCAATTCTATAGATTGGCCGACTCTCTTCGTTTTCAGACTGGGCATTAGCCCGAGACTCGGCATCAAAAGAAGTTGGCCCATCGGCCCCTTGGGATCGAGACCGGCCAAATGGGAACAATACTCGACCTCGGATCCGGAATGGACCGGGGTCGTCGCCGCCGTCGCCGCTCATGAAGGACATGCCCCTGGACAGCGTACGAGGCGCGTAGTAGCCGAGCTTTCCGAGCGGAATGCTCAGACCGTGGATAACCTAGACGAACGATTATTTCGGACCTCGATGTGATACGTTGTGCGCGACTTACTATACTGCAAACGGCAAGAAACCAGACGATGACCCGGACGGCCTCGGCCATGCGAGCGACATCAGCGCGGGGCTCATGGCCCTCGTTCAGCGTGTGCAGGAATTCGATGGTCACGTAAAGATAAAAGACTGCCGACACTCCGATGGGACCAAAGAAGCCCACGAAGATGGCCTGCTTCGCCTGCTCGATCTGAGGTATCCAGCGGTGGACCGCGAAGACGAAAGGCAAGCGCCGGAGCAGGAGCACAAGCACGCCTAGCGCAACAAGGCGATGGATCGAGATCACATCGTTGTGGAGGAAATCGTCCCACGGAATGACAGCGCCGTACCAAATAAAGATTGTGACGTTCAGCAACATGTCGATGGTGGGCTGGAACGAGTCGTCCTCGGTTTCCAACCGGAACCAATCGTCCCATGTAAAGGCATTCCCCGCGATAAAGCATGCCAGGACGTCGTCGCTACCGATCATGCCGCATGTCCCGACGATGAAGAGCGCTAGGGAGATTGCAAAGACCAGGAAGCTTTCCCGGTCAACGTAGTTGTGTCTCTCGGCCCACCGCAACAATCTCTTGGCCAACCAGCCTACGACGGCACCGTATATGACACTGAGGACGATGGTATACCCCCAAGTCTCGCCGAACCACAACCCCATGGCGAGACCCGCGCCGCCGGGCACCTGCTTGCCGCCGTCGCCGATATACTTGATCAGGTACAGCGCGAAGAACAGGAATGGATAGCCTAGGCCGTCGTTGGCGCCCGACTCGCTGATGATGAGGTTCTGCAGCTCCGAGGGGATGTTGTGGTCGGCGAAACGTCCCTTGACGATGACATTGGACAGCACAGGGTCAGTGGGCGTCACGCAGGCGCCGATGGCCAGGGCATGCAGGAACGGCAGGCGCGGCGTCAGGGCCCAGACGAGAAGGCTTGTCGCGATCCACATACAGGTCATGACGGGCCCGACGAGCAAGGCCATGGGCTTCCACTGCGTGCGGAGGTACCTGCTCGGCAGCTGGACGCCGGCGAGAACAAGCTGGACGCCAAGGACGAGGCGCGAGAAGGCGAGCGTGACGGCCTCGACGTTGGCCGGGGTGCCTGCGTAGTCTAGCGGTCTGATGAGGTTTGCCGCCGAAGGGGAGAAGGCGACGCCCGCCAAGAGGGATATCACTGCCGATTGTGTGTCAGTCGCTTCGGATCTTGGGCAGAGGAGATCGGAAAGGCCAGGGGACGTAGTGGATGGCGGGACTACTTGCACATCACATCTGTTCTAGGCCATTCAATCTTGCTGGCAAGCACTTACGGGCTTCGGAGAGGTAATATGTCTCCTTGCATAGGAACGACACCAGCCCGAACAACGAGATCCAGCCCCCCAGCAGGCCGACCACGATGTTGAAGTTTGTGAGCGCGAGGGTAGGCATAATTGCAATTTGCCGTGCTTGGGCACGAAAGAAAGCGACCGAGATTGAGGTTCAAGCTTTCGCCAAGAAGCCAAATCGGCTTGCCGTCCTCCACAGGCTTTGTGATTTCACGTATCAAACACCGCAATCTCCTGTGACGAATGGTCCTACAAGTGACCGCGAATGCGACGGTCGTGTAGCCACCTCCCTCACTGCCAATGACAGCAAACGCTCGCCGACTTATCGATGGCCTCTGCGTGAGGCGGAGCGGATAGGCAATAGCTGGGAAAACAGAATACCCTAGGTAGGAGGTTTTCCGTGCATGGAGAGAGTACGCGTAGAGCACACCACAAAACCGTTAGTAACTGGCTGAATCGCAGGGTTTGAAACGTCGGCGAGAGGGTAGGTATAACGCTTGCGTGGCCAACTATCATTGGAGATCGTCGTGGCGATGTGCCTTTCTTTTTCTTCTTCCTTTCCCCCCCCTTCTTCTTCTTCTTCTTCCTACGCTTGATGCGTCTGCGTCCTCCGGGCTGTCGTGTCCTCGGCCTACAGGGTTTTGCCGCCCTCTCTCTGCAGCCTTGGGACTAGAGATAGCGGTCTGCGGGCAAGTTATTGACGGAGGGGAGGACTACCCAATTGAAGGCAACGGCGTCTTCCCGATTCGGCGTGTAGATCCGGGAAACGTGTGAATGCAGATGGCGGTTTTGGAGGAGGAGGGGATTTGGCCCAGGAAGAAGCGCGATGTAAGGGGGAGAAGAAGGAGGAAGAGGGTACAGGTAAAAGAAGAAACGTCAAGGTCAAGCGTGGTGGCGGGCTAGGCTGGGCTGGAGGCTGGAGCCTGTCTGGCTGTCATCACCGCTGGTTGGGAAGGGGCTCTGAGTCTGTGCTATTTGCCCGCACACTATCCGTAATTACCTAGGTACTCGGTGAAAAGGATAGGTAGGCTTGTTGGTTTAGGTTTAGCCGGGCTGCCGGGGTCCTGGGTAGATAAGATGTTTATCCTGTATCAAAGTCGCGACCTCGCGTATGATAGTTAGCCTACAAGTAGCCGTGCTGCATATTTGATACGTCTCAGTACCAATTCCGCATGTCAAACTGTTAAGGACATACTAATTTGACTATCCAGCGCCCGCAAGGCCAGTCGATTTCTCTGTGAAATAAATCTCTCTCTGAGTCCCCATTCGGCACGGGGTCCCCCCTCAGCTGGGCCTTGTCTGCTTAGCTCGCACGCTTCTCACACCGACCGACGTTACCGTCAATATGCGGTCCCATCGTGAGAGACTCGCGAAGACGCAGGGTTTTCATCCGTGCCAGGAGAGAAACACTTTGGGGCCCGGGACAGGGCGCGGCCTGGACGGGGGCGGGGGAGGCAAGACAGATGGTGATGGTACATCACCTTTGGCTAGGCCGAGATGTTGTTGTACAGTCGCTACCGAGTAAGACAGGTTCAGACAGACCGGCAAGAAGCATACACACATACACATACGTACGCCTGATGAAGAAGACCTTCTTTTCTCCCGTGAAGGAGACAGCCACTGGTCGGTATGTACTTTGGTCAACAGTGAAGCCGAGTTGCTTGAAAACGGAGGGATATCCACGGCAAGGTTTACATACAAGGACGAACAAGAACAAGCAGAATCATTACCGAACCGAGCTCATCTGTAAGCGCTGAAACCACTGGGGGGGAGACTGCTGCTCTCTCCATTCTGCGGCCGTCGCCGATGGTCCCGTACTGCAACGACAGCAGGAAGTCGGCCTCCGCGTGATGACAATGTCAAAGAGCCAGAACGGTCTTCGACAAGAACCGGATATACGCACAAAAAAATACAGCCGCATCCACAATAGATGAAAAGTAACGATTAGCAAACGCTGGACAACGTCCCGCCCCATTGATACAACGATCATCGAGATGCGAACTCCTCCAAAAAAGCGACCCTCCGTAACATATGTCCACTTCTGTCCTCCCCCGCAATTGTGTAGGTAGCGTCGTCCGCAATGATCCTTAGTTCTCTATTGCAACCTGATGACAGAATGTACCGGGTATTCATCCAGGGATCGCTGGAAGCGGTTGGTGCGCCAGGGTCGCTGCGCGTCATCGCTTTCTGCCTCTCGACCGACTTCGTCTACCTGCAAGCAAACGTGTTGTCTAGCGTCTGTGAGCTCTTCGTATGTATCGTCGTCCGGGGAACCGCTCTTCGCTGAGTAGACCTCTCCCTCACTTGAGCTTCTTTCGCCCCTTGCCCGGCAAGTCCATATTCGCTCCGGCGACGGCGAGCTCGTCCGCTGCTACGTTGCCCGGGTGGTTGTTATGGCCCTTGACCCAAACGAAGTTTGTCTTCGTGCCCGCAGCATCACGCTTGGCAATCTCCTCTCGCACCGCCTGAATCAGGTCCTTGTTCTTGACCTCGTGGTTCGTCGAGGTTCGCCATTTGTTCTTCTCCCAGTTCTCGTACCACTCTGTCACGCACTTGATCGAGTATTTGCTGTCCGTCACGATCTCTATCGGTTGCGTCAGCGGGCTCAACTGAAATGCCCGCAGAATGGCGGTGAGTTCCGCGCGCTGGTTCGTTTGGAGTTCGCCTTCAAGGCGCTCAGAGACGTTTCTAGGCCGGGTGCGTTAGCTTCTTCCATGTCTTGCTTTCATAAGGGCGACAAAACGCAGGGTACAGAGGCATGCGCGATCCATTGTTTGAAGGACTAGATAGAAAACCTACCGGGGGTCATTGGGTCCGAAATAGACGCCCACGCCTGCCACAGATCCTGCAGTGCCATTGCCCAGACTGCTTCCATCAGTGTAAACTTGAGTGTAGATCTTTGTCTCCGGCTCCACGGAGAGAATATCGTCCGACTGTTCCGAGTCGTCATCCGAATCAGAGGTGTCCTCCGACTTCTCGGCCTTGACGAAGGTCTTATTCGACGACGGCACCGTCATCCCATTGCGCCGAGCCTCCTTCTCCGCGATGCCAATGGTCTGCTCGTCGCCCCATTCTCGGATGAAATCCAGCGCGTCCTCGTACGTGTCAAACTTTTTGTACTTAGGCCCCTTGGTCCCCGCGATCGCCAGTGACGCTGTTCCCCAGTCCATGAAGATGCCTGTAAAGATGCCGCGCGCGACGGCATAGAAGCGTGGAGGCTTCTCCTCTCCTTCCTCGCTAGGTATCTTCTTGCCCTCCACAAACGCCTGCGCATCCTCTCGGGTTAGGAAGGATTTGTCTGCAGCGACGACCCCTCTAGTCAGCAAAAGTGTCTCCTGATGGAACTAGGCGAGGGGAGCGGCCCCTCGGCGGGTAAGACCCTTGAACTCACATTGCGCTCCGCGAAAGCCAGCCGTCTGCTTCTGGCACTCGGCCCAGGTCAGGTAGATACCTGGACGCGCACCGGTGCGCACGGCATAGTATTTTTGCACGTCCTTGTCCGTCCTGCGCTTCTTCGAGCTCGTCGAATTCGACGACGGGGCGCCTCTCTTGTTAGCCGGCATGTCGTAAAGATCGTTCAAGATGGTGGAGAGGAGCTGCAGCGTGCTGTCGCGGTCGTCTGGTTTGCCTTGCCAAAATGCGGCGGCTCGTCGTCTTATAAGTATCGGAGGTAATGGAAGGCGTCTTGTAGTCGCAGTAGCTCGAGCTCGGGGGTTGAAGAGGTCGGTAGCCTTTGTCCAAGGAGCTTGAGCTTGCAAACGCATGCGTCAGAGCCGTTGCAAAGCCACCTGGTAGGAGTCGCGTAGGTAAAGGGAGTCAAAGGAGACTCATGTTGCAGCTGTTTGCTGTAGAGTATAGAAAAAGGGTTTCGAAGGCAGCGGGTTGGGGGCCTGTTTCTCAGCGGCTGCCTTTGTTCGCAGGCGCATGCCGAAACATGTAACGGGGGAAAAGAATGAAGACTTCGTTCGGCAAGGGCCGGTGACGAGGGACCACTTCAATGGGCGTGGTGGTTCCGCTCTGCGCGGTGCCGCCCCTTCCACATTTGGACATGCCGATAAGATAAGACGCCTTGCTTCCCCGCAGAAAGCACGACCGCTACAGACAAATCTTACCGACCTTTTAGCGCTGCTCGCTCTGTCATCAGCCCAACGTCTGTTCTCTGCCGGACAGAATGTTTCGGCCGAGGACCCGGCACTGGGATGTTCTTCCAGATTCACAATTTATAGAAAAGACAGTAGTAGAGACCATATTTGCATCACATTGAGCCTAGTAGTAATCTTCTTTGTTCATTGCTAAGTTGCTGCCTTCTCCATATGAGACAGCATGGGTATCATGTCTGGCCACACCAACACCATCACGACCACTAATGATGCTCTCGAGGCTTCCTCCTACCGCTAGATGTCCGACTGAAGATGAAAAGACTCACTAACCCCTCCTTGGCCCTACAAACAAAGTGCCAATGGCTAAGTGTACTAGACAGAGCCCGTAAAAGGGTAGGCGCAGAGTTCGGCACGCTAGCGATACTGGTGAACCGAGCCTGCAATCAACTTTCATCGTTGGCATCTCACTCCACAAAGACTGTTCTGGCCCAGGCCGGTTTCTCGGCCATAAGCACCTAGGTATCGTCGTAAAGTCCCATGGGGACTAAGCATGGGCTCTGTGATCAACCGGCGGCAAAGGTTCCACACAGTCGCTCGATTCCCACTCCCACGCCAGCAAGCTCCAGTTGAGCTCGCGTCTCCAGAAGAGACCAAGGCCCTCTCCGCCACCGCAATTCTCCAATCCGGGGTGGCCATGGCCTCGGTCTTCCGAGCACATGCCCCCGGTAAGCGGCATCCGCTGCGCGAAGACGACTTTGCCCATTCGTGAATGAAGGATTCCCATTGAGCACTGGACGCAAGGCTCGTGGGTCAAGTACATCTCCATACCGTGGCACAGATAGCCTTCCGCATTAGGATGCTCATCATTGTAGACGGTGAATTCATCTTCGAGGAGCGGGAGATCTTGGAACATGTCGTACTCGAGTACGGGGGGCAAATTAGGACGCCCAGCCGCCCGTCTCTCGTGTCGGACGAGCTTCTGCGCGACCATGCTCATAGCTCTGAGCGCACAGTGAGCCATAGGGTTGCCGGTACCGCTGCGACTGGGCTCCTGGTGCCAACGAGCATCTCCGGCAACTGCAACTAGCGTGGACTTTCCTCCCTCGCGCTGAACGATGACAGCACCCATGGGCTCACCGACACCCGCCTTCTTGGCCTGGAAAGCGACTCTGTGGGCCAGCGTCATCCACAGAGACGTCTCATCCCTGATGGCTTCCGTCGAGCGGCCAACCATGCTCGGATGTGGTCCGAGAGGATTGTTCTTCCTGTACACCGTGGGCCAGAACTGTGACGTCCACATGGCCGCCTGTATCTGGGAGGTAGGAGGCACCGCTGGAATGGGAATCTTGGTGAGGAAGACGTTCTCGGCCATGCCATCGATGGCAGACAGCTTGGCCATCAAGTCGTATCGGTCAAAGTCCTTCTCTTCGCCGAGCATGATGTAGATCCAGGTCGACTTTCCGGTATGGACCTGGCGGCCCTCGGGAGAATCGTTCATGAACTGAGTCTTGAGGTGAGCCGGCATATCGGCAGGCTTCGCGCATCGGCGCAGGTGAGGCAAGTTGTTAGCCACGCCTTCAGGTAGCATCGAGCGGATCAAGCTGGAGGCAGGTCAGCAAAGAACCACATTCATGCAGTTGCCAGACTTACTTAACGACATTGTTAGTGGACGTAGATGGCGCTCGAGTGATCAAGGCCTGCACAATGGTGTGGTCTTGACGGATTTCGAGCGTCGTCTTCAACGGGATAAGCACTCCTCGACCCAGCTGTTGCGGGACAAGCCTATCGATGAGGACGTGAGGCTGTATGGCATCAGGCCCAGTATGCTCGATCTTCTCGTCGGGCTGGTCGTCATGCCTCTCGGAGCCCGCCCCGGGTTGCGTAGGGCGTTCAACTGCAAGCATCGCGACGTACAGTGCCTAGGATGGGTTTGAAGATTGTACAGAAGCAAAGCTTGCATATGTTAGTCGGAGCATGTGGAAAAGCGACGTCAAGAGTCGTCGCCGTGTCGTGACTCACTCTAACAGGAAAACACGTTTGGTCTACCAAGTCGTCAGGCGTATGACTGCCGATAGAAGAGACAAACTTGTGTACTGTGTTTTCGGGCGTTGCCTTTGGGGATGTTCGCCTTCGAATGACTGCGGGATTACCCTGTCGTATGTTCGAGGCGAAAACTTGTGCCGAGGAAGTGTCGTGACTCAGGGTGGAGTGCGATCGGAGACCAGCAACTGATAGAAATATCGCCGAAATACGATATATTCTCTGACGTCGGCAGGAAAGACCACAGTCGGAACTTTTGGCGAGCGGTCAAAGATGCGCCAGAGCTGGCTGGGTATGGGAAATCGCAGGACTCGCTGCGGGCGGCTCGTCGGCAACAGTAACAAGACCTCGCTCTTGCTTCGTAGAAACAGAAAGTACAGGTCCCTTGGGCTTGGGTCCGACGCGATCCCCTTCCCTCTTGACGTTGTAAGCACGAGGTCTCAGAAACCGCTACAGAAGACCTAGCAAGCGCGGTCGCCAGGAAACTGGAAAAGTCTTGGACGCCAAAAGAAATGTAGTTGCCTGGTGTGTTCTTGCGGCTGAGTATGGCGTCCTGTCCTCAAATCCCTATTGAAAGGCAGTACAGGGAAACCACTAGAAGTGACCTGGCGATGCCAGGCTGGGGCAGGCTGGGCTTGTTAGGTAAGATACCTACCTAAGGTACCTAGGTAGGTAGGAAAAGTAGGTAGTAGAATGTTGTCGAGGCAGTGCACAAAGTTGGAAGGCACCCTCGCCCTCACCCTTCACACCCTTTTTTTTCTCGCCTTTCCTCCCTGTGCACTTGAAAAGCTGCAATTTCCTTCCCGTTCTTTGGCTCCCGACTTCGATTGATCAGACTTCGATTGACCCTCGATCAACTACCTCCTCTTCGGGAGATCGTGATCCACAAGGACTTGTTTCATTCACAAGGTAAGCCGAGCCGCGTTTGCTCCGTGATGATTGCCAAAATATCCGCAGACGCAGATATAATTAGAATCAAGGGTGGGCGGGTCTGGCAGTCTGGTATCTCAGTCGAAGAGTCTCAATCTTGGTCTCGGTCTCAGCATCAGCATCAGCATCAGCATCAGCCTTCCATCTATGGTTGGCTCTTTTGGGGGAGGACGGATGTAACCCGGCGGCTGAAGATTAATGTCGTTCTTCCTGGTCCTGAAACGGCAGGGTCCAGTTCAGAGCTAAACAAAGAAATAATGAAGAGAGTATGAGGCCCTATCGGATCAATTGGCGTTGTTCTTTAGAGGGCAATACGTCTGAGAGCCCAGCGTTTCTGGAAGTGGTCCGAACTGTGGGTATTGAGCGGATGGGAAGGGAGTGAAGCATCAGAAAATTTCTGGCTTAATGATCCATCTAGATGTCCCCCTTAGCCCAGCCGCTCCAGGCACAGCACAGAAGGTCCCTGCATCGAATGGAATCGCAGAGCAGAGCCGCCGGCGGGGCATTCGGGAGCTCCAGGCCAGCCGCTACAACATATCTTATCGATAGCAACCACCCGTTTAAGCACCTCGGTGCAGCCAGTCCGCGTCCGCCAGTGACCGCCTACCACCATCCAGTTGCACATCAGTGGCTGGTGGGGAGAGGTGGGCACTGTCCTGCTATGTATGGATGGAACTGCACCTGGGCGGTGGCAGTTAGGCTGTTAGGGTTATTCTTTCTGTTTTTGAGTTTCGCGCAACTCACCAGCGGCTTTTGTGTAGACGGTTTGGGGAAGGCGGAGATGAGTGCAAGACACCTCAGCAGTTGGAGAGGGAGCTGGGGGGATGGCCGATAGCACGAAGGCTCAATGAAGCTGCTCAACTATCTAGATATTTGATAACTTCTTCACTCAAGGCAATGCAAACCTCATCTCACCCAAATCTCACCCATCGGACAAGCCTCGCCCTGGACGCAGGCTTTGGGACCTATGCATTCCTCAACTTGGTTGAGCCTGCATCCTCCGACAACTGTCAACAGCTTACTTCCAGCCGCACGCAGCTGTCTCGGAACAGCTCGCAAGAAGTCGATAGCAGCTTGTTGGACAGTTCCTCGTCTGGATCCTGCAGTGTCTCATTGGGTGACGGCCGTTGATGGCAGTACGCATGGTGGAACAGTCTCGCAACCCAGACTGGTTGCCCGAAGGGTACTGCAGCTTAGAAATGCAATCGTCCAACGGCAACTTGACCCCACGTGTGGAAGCCCCGTCAACTAGTGTACTCTTCAATCTCCGATGGCGGCACACCCTCTTCCCCCGCCGGCCGCCGCGACGCTACGACCGACGACTCTGCCAGTGTTTGCTGGGCATCGGGCCGTATCCCCTCGTCGCCCCCTCAGCCCCCGAACGACGCTTTCACCTTGGCAGATCCAGCAGGCGCCCCTCATGGGCTGGGGGCTACGACTGCTGGCCCTCTGGTTGTCACTGAAGGAAGATTGTGTGTTTCTCAGCAGGCTACGGCCAACCCTGCCGCAAACCCTCACTAGATGCGGGCTCAGCAGCAGCAAAACAGGAGTAGGTAGGCGGCGGCGGCGGCGGCGGCGGCGGCGGCAATACCAAGCATGAGGAGTGTAAATGAGGTCCGCGCCGCCGGCGCTTGGAGCATCACTTCCACTCCCCATATTCAGGACTTGTGGGAGTAGGGATTCCGTTGTCCCTGATCAGTCAGTGCTGTACGTCGGCGCCCTGCTCCTGCAGTGTAACGAGACCACCTATCGAACGAATCTCGAGTGGGGGTTTTCGCGTCAAATTCTCCTTCGTCATCCGCCAAGTGCCTGTTTTTGGAGCAAAGCATGGAGACAACGAGGCCAGTCGAGGGTTGCGTTGGTGGTGATTGGCCGGCTCCTTTGGGGCTACATGGTGCCATTTTCATGGCGAAATGACTGGCCGCCGGGCGCAAGCCTCACTCGTGTCAAGGTCGATGACATGGCGCCCTCTTGCTTAGGCGGAACATGCGGATCATCTGTTGCCGGCTGGTTCGCCACGGGGTTTCGTCACAGGGACGAGATCTCAACGCCCAAGGCAGGCATCTACAGTGACATCACCGCCCAGGCCTGAGAATGAGCCACCAGCTATCACGGAGGAAACAACGGTTGGTTGGTGCTCGGCGGTAACAGAACGCTAGCAGTCACCCTCCAGGCCCCCAGGTGTCTCCACTGTCCACATGAAGTCGACAACATGTCTGGTAGGGGTTCCATGAGGGGTTCACGGTTCACCGAAGACGCAGCAGATCCCTGTGAGGGGCGGATCTCCGGGGCGTGGAGGCTTCCCTTCAGGCTTCCAGCCTCCGGACTTCGGGATGATTTCGAGGCCAGCCTAAGCGCTATTTGAGTTGTTGCAATGCCAACATAGTATGTAATGACAATCAGCAGCACGCGATGCGGTTCGTTGAGCGCCGTCGGAGACATGTTGCAGCATACATCGGTGGGTCAGCCTAAATGAAAGGACAACGTGTTCGAAGATACTTTTAGGATGCCTCAAAGGCAATGACACCCCCGAGAAAGACGAAGCATGAAAAAGGCACAGGGCGATCGATTCACAGTGAGGATAAGCTTTAGTTGGTCGCGAGGCGTGCCTGCGAGGCGTGATCTGACTGGTCTATTCCGGTGGCTTGGCTGCGAGATGGAATGCTTGAGAAGATGAGATGGGCGCTGGAAAGGCCGTAGTGCCAGGACAAGTTGATACAGGAGGGGCTTGGCGGCCGATACAGGAATACTGAGTCGTGAAACATTGAGTGGGAAGGGAAGTGGGAAGCGCAGATGGATCAACTGGTATCTCCGACCAGCCCGGCGCTTACCACCACTGCATTTATCGAGAGATCAGCACTTGGCGGAGCTGTAGAGAAGGGGTTGTCAGTGAGACGCATCAACATTGCTCCTCGCCATAACGACAATACCACAACAGGAGTTCGAGGCACAGTGATAGGAGGAGGTTGGTGACACAGAGGAGCCACACAGACCGGAGGCCAGACAGCGAGAAGAGCACGGCGCGGCCACACGGGAGGAAACAACAGGGCCCAGTGGGACGGGAGACGCAGGGCATGGGGCCGGCCGTCATGACGGGTGTTTTGGGACTTATTTTAGACTGCCGACGGGTCGGGGTGACTGTGTGTATGTGGGGAGGGGGGGTGCAGTAAGCATCAGAAATAACACATGCCATGAACTGGGTGAAGGCGAGAAATGGAATGCTGTCAATCTCGAACTGGGCCCGGGTCGAGTGTGCGCCCGTTGAGCCGTTTGGATTGTGAGCAATGGGCTGGGGCTGTTAGCTCACCATCCTTTGGAAAAGAGAATGAGTCCACTCTAGCATTTTTGCCGCAATAGCTACTCTCGATTGGCTGAGCACAGACATCAACAACACGCACGTTACCAGTCTACCTCCCGCACTGCCGTGTTACTCGGCTTGGCCCCCGTTTCCGTGTCGTCCCGTCTTGGGGACCAAACCGTTGGAAGCTGTGCAGGCTCAGAGGCTCATCCATACGGGCGTGACAATGCCCGTTCGCGACGTGAGCGTTTGGGCGGCCGGAAGGTGTCCCGTAACGAAGGGGAGGCTTCTCAAACGCCCAGCCTGTTCCGTATGAGCATGTGCGGGCAATCCGGCGGCCGGGCCGGATGCGCGAACCGATGTTTAATTCCTCATTCTAAAAATCCCAGAATCTGAGATACCAAGAAAGAAAAACCCCCCGAAAAAATGATTTCTTCAAGCAAAACTCCAAAAAGGACATCCCACGCTGCTACATCCATTACAGGATTCCCAGGGCTCCGGTGCCAGGAAAGACGCAGAACAGAAGCTCGGCGACAGGGATTCGAAGATGGACAGGCCAGGGGAGCGGACGCCAGAGGAGGGCAACCCTGCATGCAACCTGACATCCGACCTGGGTAAAAGGGAGGGGCACATCGGCGACCGGTCACCGAGCCTGCAGCACCGACCCAATTAGAGGTCACCCCACCTGAGGGAGCCTCTCCAGAAGCAGCGCAGCAGCGCAGCATTTTGGCAAGCCCCGAAATTTCGAGGTGGTGTTGGCGTTGGTGTTGGCGTCGTGCTGGAGTCATTGGAGAACCTATGAAGCACTCACTCAATGCCGCCCCTTCCACGCTGCTTCCCTCCTCTTCCTGCCCTCAGACAGTTACAAGTACACATACGCGGGCGCGCGCGCGCCATCGCTCTTTTTTTCCTTCAATGTTAGTTAGTGCTGCTCCCCCACACCCAAGTACGTTGCCAAGGAACCTCTTCCTTACCTTTTCCAACCTTAGGTAGGTAGGTAGGTAGTACAACCTGTCCTGTTGAATACAGCTCGCCTATCTGTGTCCATGTCTGCCACTCCCGTCTCCATATTCACACACACCTCTCTTCGCTCACGGCCAGATTAAAATAAATAATTAAATTAAAAACCAAAGTAGGGAGGGCAGGGCAGGGCAAAGTTGGGCCAAACGAAGCGGACAGGACCTGAGTAAAGCAGAAGCAGGGCAGGACGCTGTGCGGAAAGAAGGGCAAGACTGGAGGCAGACGAGGAGTCTTAGACAGGCCCTAGGTTGTTGTTCGACTCCCACCTCTAAGCCGGCCTCAGTGGTCTAGGCTGTCTACAGTGCTTCACCCTCACCCTCACCTCACCTCGCTCACCTCACCCCCATCCCATCCCATCCTATCCCATCCCATACCATGCCGTCCCATACCACCTACCTTCTCATTATCCGTACCATCCATCCCATTGTAGATAGGTATTTATCGGTCCTTTCCTCCATCTCGGGGCTCCATCGCTCTGGCCCTCCCCTCTTCTTTCCATCCTCTTTAACCTGACAGACCCGTCCACCCCATAGACATCACAATCTTCCTCTTTCTTCTCTGATTGACCACCACCCGTCAAACAGTTTTGTTTTGTTCGTGTTCTTGCAAGTTTCCATCCCCAATTCCCGCCTGCTTCACCTGACATAGACCCTTTTCTGTACCTTCGGTCTAGGTATCGGCGGTCAGGATAGAGAGATTCTTGGCCTCAAGTCCTCGACTGACCGAACGAGAGACCCTTTCACTTACACGCCGCCGTGTCCCTTGCCCAGCCGCCTCTCTCAACACTTTTTTTTTTACATTCCACCCAGGCCACAGCTGCTGCGAACCCGGCAGACCCTTGCACGCTAAGGCGCAAGCTAGCCATCCTCAACGCCACACTTCATCACCCACTTCTAGGACAGCTCAATCAGCTTCCTCGTCCTTGCACAGCGATTGGGCGCAATCGAAGCGAACAGAGAAAGAGAGAGATTTCGCACTCTCCCCCCTCCAAGACCCCAAGACCGCTCTCGCTGTATCCAGCAGAATAGAGCGGCAATCGCAGCACTCCCTGCTCTAAACGGTAGACCCAGTCAACCAAACTCACTCAGTCTTAACACACTGTGAGGCTGTGACTCCTTCCCTTTAGATAGCTGGAGCTGCCAACCGACCGACGGGACCGCTCCTTCCCTACTTTCTCGGATATTCACGCCCCATGCCTTCCGCAGTCTTTCCTGAACAACCAGGTCCGTACAAACCTCTCTTTTACCTTTATTGTTTTCCACCTTCCACTCCTCGACAACATCATCCACAGCACACTCACCTCCGCCGCTATTCCTGTACTCGCCTTCACCCGACAATTTCCTCTCTTGAAAGAAGCATCGAGTATTGACGCAGTGTTTCCCGCCAAACAGACCTTGGCCTCATACAGGCCAAACAATCTGCTCTGGCGAAGCTGGCCATGAGTTCCAACAAGGATTCCCGCGCCCCTTCGTCATCGCCCCTCCTCCATTCAAACAAACCAACCGCGCCTTCGATTTCCGGTGGCGAACCCCCGCCTGCGCCCGTGTCGCATCCCCACGATGCCCTCCTCCCGCCTCCTGCGATGGCGCATGCCGTCCGCTCTATGAACGACCTGAACGGCCCCATCGCCCTTCGCGACCGACCCTTGATCGCCTCCTCCGACACCCCCCCGGCCATGCGCAGCGTCGTCTCGACCGCCCCGAATTCTCCCAGAATGTAGGTCTACTCCGCGACTGGTGCCATGTTGACCGATTCTTGTTTGCTTCGTGGCTTGGCCTTCTATAGTCTCATAACGCAGAGCTTGGCTAACCGAATACCCAAAATAGTCCGCCTGTCAGACAGAATTCTGGAGGAACCACCCCGCGCCTTCGCCCGCACCCCGCGACACTCAACGTTCCCGGCATGACCGTGTCAAGAGTGTCGCCCGACGGAAAGATTAGCGATCGCGACGTGGCTGCGAAGCTCGTCATCATCATGGTTGGCCTTCCCGCCCGAGGAAAATCGTACATCACCAAGAAGGTCCAGCGATACCTGTCTTGGCAGCAGTACGACTCGTGCATCTTCAACGTTGGCAACCGGAGACGCGTCGCCGCCGGCTTGAGCTCGCCCATGAAGTCGGCGCACTCGCCGGCCGTGATTCAGCTCGATCCCCCGGCCCAGGCTGCCTCAATCTTGCTTAATGGGCATGTGCCGCAGGGCAGCACGGAGCCCGTCGAGCTGAATCTGAACAACGAGTCAATTGACGCAATCGACCAGTCAGCCAAGTTCTTCGACCCGACCAACGAGACCGCGGCCAAGCTCCGCGAGCAGGTGGCCCTGGACACATTGGATGAGCTTTTGGATTACCTCCTACACCAGGGCGGCTCCGTCGGAATTCTCGATGCGACGAACAGTACCATTCATCGCCGTCAGCTTCTGGTTGACCGGATCAAGCAGAGAGAGCCCAAGCTCGGGATTCTTTTCATCGAGAGCATTTGCCACGATCAGAACGTCAGTGGTCTCGCTTTTCTTGTTGTCTGAATCCGTCTAATGTTTGCGCAGCTCCTCGAGGCCAACATGCGCCTGAAGCTTTCGGGTCCCGACTACAAGGATAAGGATCCCCATCAGTCCCTTGCGGATTTTAAGAGACGCGTCGCCGCGTACGAGAGCGCCTATGTGCCCATCGGAGAGTATGAGGAGGCGCATGACATGCAGTACATCCAGGTATATGCACCGTACGATGCACTTGGTCCCTCCTACTAACACGTGTTGGCAGATGATTGATGTCGGCCGAAAGCTCATCCAGCACAGACTGCGAGGCTTCCTCAGCGGAGGCATTAGCTCCTACTTGACGACATTTAACCTCGCGCCACGGCAGATATGGCTTACCCGGCACGGTCAGAGTGTCGACAACCGTCTTGGAAAGCTTGGCGGAGACTCGGAGCTGACACCTGACGGAGAGCAATACGGAAAGGCTCTCCACACATTCGTCACCCAGAAACGCAAGGAGTGGCTCATTGAGCAGAAGGACAAGATAGCGCAGTCGTCCTTTCCGCCCAAGGCTGGTGATCACACGCCTCCCTACCCTGAGCTCAATCGCGAACTAGAGGAGAAGAACTTCTGCGTCTGGACATCGATGTTGAAGCGCAGCGTCCAAACCGCCATGGAGTTTGACAACGACGAAGATTACGATGTGAAGAACTGGGCAATGCTCAACGAGCTGAACGCTGGTCTCTTTGAAGGCTTGACATATGAGGAGATTGCCAGAAGATTCCCTGGCGAGTATAGAAAACGCGCCGATGACAAGCTTCACTACACTTACCCGGGGGTTGGTGGAGAGGGTTATCTCCAGGTCATCGCTCGTCTGCGAGACATGGTGAGGGAAATTGAGCGCATTGAGGACCATGTCCTCATCATTGGACACCGTTCTGTCTGCCGTGTTCTTATGGCATACTTCATGGATCTCACCCGCAACGAGATTGCCGACTTGGATGTTCCCCTGGGCATGCTCTACTCTATTGAACCTAAGCCTTATGGTTACGACTTCCACGCTTATCGCTACCACGCAGACAAGGAAACCTTCTTTGAGGTTCCTAACTACCGGCCCCAGCGCACTGTTGATCGTGCCGCTTGAGATCAGAGCCAAAGGAGGCTTTGGCTGTAACATATGACGACTTGTACAACACCAACACACGGATGGAATTCAGGAAGGGGAGTTTTGGGCGTAGAGACAACTCAACCACGACTACGATTTTGCTATTTTGGAGGGGTGGGACAGAAAGGGTCTTGCACAGATGACTTTTTTCTTCTTCTTTTGTTTCGAGATGGGGGCTTCTTCAACCACAATGGTGGGGGGGATATCGAAGCATTTGCAAGGCGTTTGGGAATCGAAGACGACCATCTACCAGAAAGAGGTCAAAAGATACCCCATGACGCACAACCACAACGAAGGAAAGGGAATAGCTAGACGGCTTCTCTTATTGCTCAACTTTGCAAGGCTTTTGTTCAGACACGACATACAAGCCATTAACTCCCTTCTACTTTGATACAAGAACAAGCAACAGAAGTGTTTTTAAACCTTTGAACCAATTGTGTATTGTACACATAGACCCCTTGTGATGAAGTGACCTTAATTATGACTGAACGGACTTTTCCAGAGATCTGGATGGCTTGGCCAACAAGTAACATCCCAACATGTGGCTTACCATCTGGAGAGTGACGAAAATAGGGGTTCTACTAAGGTGTACTAGCGTTCGCCCAGTAATAGATGTAGCTGTAGAAGTGAATGGTGTGATGACTGTTCATACACATATATGTAAATGTTGGGCATAGGCCATCCGATAAATGTCTTAACGTTTGGCAGTGAGGTGGTGGCGACATCATCCCATGGGCACAGCCGGTTCGGGTTAAACTTGATGCCGTCCCACTCTTGCTTTGGAGGCTCTTGAAGAGGGAGGGTTTCCGAGCCCTTCGCTTTGTTATGAGAGTCGACGGTCCAACCTGGTTCGGTCCGAGGGTTTTGAAGACGGCCTCGCTAGCAAAGAAGGGCCCGAAGCCTGGTTTATTTGGGGGGATGTATACCTAGTTTGTGATAGTCGGGGCATGCGACTGAGGGGGTATGATGCCGGGGCGGTTGGATCGTAAGCTGGGCATCTAGTCGGTCGTGTTATCCGCGTAAGAATCTGGGTGGTTGTGACCTTGGCCACTTACCGTAATGGCCGTTGTATTGCTTTTCGGGTCGTCCTCGGTGTTGTTTCTTGTGGTAGGACTCGGACATCCGGGGTGGTCATGGAGATGACTTACTTGGGCTTGCTTCGCTCAGTGACGAAAACACAAGACAACCGACAAGCTCTTATATAGACTGGAGGATGGAGGTCTTTCCTCAAAGTTGTAGTAGTGCACAATGTTTAACGTGGGGATTTCTGGGAAGGCGTTTGGAGCTGCGGGGAGACCGGAACGCTACGCAAGCTGGCCGGCTATTATACCATAGGTAGATAGTCGGCTCACTCCGGAAATCTGATGAACGATAGAGGCGCGAATGTGTCATGATGTTGAGTAAAACGTGATGCGTTGAATAGATTTCACCGCTTTTACCTATTACGACTCTCGCTGTTAGACCCGGGGAAACAACCCAAATCTACAGGACAGTTTTTTTGTTGAACTATCTGCTACGGAACACTTTCCGGGTAGCGAATGGGGAAATTCAACTCGTTGTAGTCACCGTCGAGCAGCCGTATCGTGTCCCTGAAGAGCCTGCAGGCCTCTGACTGAACCTGAGTCGGAGAGTGCGCCGGGTTCTGGCGGTAACCGCTGAACTCGGTCTCATTCACTAAGGTAGTTCGCTCTCGGCCACGTATTTGGATTATCCAGAGCAAAAGACTGGTAAAATGATAGGATAGATGACTGGTGCCCGTAGTCTTGATAAGTCTGCCATGTAACCTGACTCTTACTTCTGTCAATATCAAGACGACAATGTTATAGTTTTGTTTCCTTCCAACTAATGCATCGGTGGGATTCGTGGCTTCTATGACCACGGTCTCAGGTCAACCGTGTTAAGGCTGGCCAAGGCAGGACACAGCACGATATCACGATGAGTTTTAGCTGACGCCACTAGGTCCTGACGACTGGTTATCCTGCTCTGAGTACCTAGGGAATCATGGTCGAATAAAGAGAGGCACCAGGAATGGATTGATTGTGTGGGGTGTGTTGGAAATTCCAAGTTGATCATGGGTCAGCTAATGCTTCTGGATGATTTAAAAGAAGTCAGATCTTCTAGTTTCGTTTGTTGTTGCGCTGCTTTTTATTCACTTCGTTGTGGTGTTGAACGCAGATTATGATTGCGTTGGGAACAAAAGGAACAGGATTCATTGTGGGTGTCACGGTCCACAAGACGAGCCATTCTTGATACAAAGCATTGACTCGAGAAAAGTTGAGATTGAAGCTTGAAATGAATAATGAAACGTTAGAAGGAGTTGAATCGACGTAGAACTTGTCGGTGCCGTTACTTCAAACCGCTGTTGTAGTGTACAAGAAGTGAAGCTCACCGAGGCTGTCGTCGGTGAGCGAGGCAATTTGGAGGAGCCCAAGTACCTTGCACTCCCTTTCTAGCCACATTTAGCGGTTATGCAATGTACCCAGGACATTCACCGGCACCCGGTTGCCTGGTCGCTCCCCGCCAATCAGTGGAGCTGTCGCTGGGAGCTCTCCCAAACCTCAAAAATTCATTCCCCCAAGCGCGCCTGGGCAGCTTCGATCGCGTCACCCATCTGCATCAAACCTCGAAACCCTCTTCGGTGAAGTGTTCAATCTCGCCTCCGGTTGAACGCCACCACAATACAATCACAACATGTCGCTCTTCGGAAGCAATCCTCTGGGTAGCTTGGGCACCTCGACCAGCGGAACCCAGCAGCAAGGCAACACGGGAGGAGGTCTGTTTGGACAGCAAAACAACACGAACAACCAGCAAACGAGCTCGACGCTTGCTTCGGGCGGTCTCTTCGGAAATCTGGGGCAAAACAAGCCTCAGACAGGCGGCGGATTGTTCGGCGGAGGCGCTGCTACGACGGCACAACCGACATCAGGATCCTCGCTGTTTGGCCAGCCGCAGCAGCAACAACAACAGCAGGGCCAGCAACAGCAGTCCGGAGGACTCACTTTGGGAGGCCTGAGTGGACTGGGAGCATCGACGGCGCAGAAGCCATCTCTCTTCGGCGGCAACCAGCAGAACCAGAACCAGACGACCGGCACGACCTTCGGCCAAACCAATACCAATACCCTCGGCAGCTCGCTCTTCCCTCCGCAGCAGCAAACCCAGAATGTCAACAATCAGTCACAGGCCCAGCAAGGCCAGCCGTCGGGCGCATACTTTGATAGTCTTTTTGCGAAAAGCAAGAAACAGGGAGACGGCGAGAATGGCATGGAAGACCTCCCCAGCCTGCAATTGGGCCTGGGCGACCTGCGCCAGCGCTTGAAGAAGCTAGGAACAAAGGCACAAGAGCGTCCGTCGGACGGAAGGGCACACTACCTTCTCGCTGCGTCGGGTGTCGACCCCGGAATGGCTGCCAAGGACCTTGGTTCCCTTGACTTGCAGACTGGCCGTGTCGAGAGACCGTCTGGATACTCCCCCGCCGAAGTCGACGTCGAGACGTACCTTGCGAACCTGCAGACGAAGACAACTATGAGCATGATCGCCGACGGTCTCGAGAGGTCTGTTCGCGACTTTGACAACTTTTTAGAGGACAACGTGACGATGGAGTGGGAGGCCCAGCGCAAGCGGATTTACGAGCACTTCGGAATCAAGGCCCGGGAAGAGACTTCTTCTTTCGGACCTGCGGCATCGACGAGGGAGGCTTCCGGTGGTTTCGGCCGTTCAAGACGAAGCAAGAGCCAGGCGGCTGGAGCCCGCTCTGGCAGAGCCAGTGTGTTGGGCAAGTCTAGCATGCATCGCTCTGTAATCGGCAATGCAAGCAAGATTGGTTCCCACCAACCCGAATTCTCTGATGTCGATCGTTCAGCCGACAATGGCGGTTCGTTGACCGGCCACATCAACTCCGACGACAGGTCCCTACGCGAGAAGCAGAGCAAACTTTCCGAGAAGGTTCGCAATCTCAATCAGGCTCGCCTCACCGCCCACCCGTACCCGATTCTTTCGGAGCTCGCAGACGTCGAGCACCGCTCTCTGGACCCATATGCGCCACACATTGTCGAGGCGTACCATGCGGTGCGAGAGATTGTTGGGGAAGATCCCGAGGCCGAGACCACCATCAATGGTGCCACGGCCAAGGAGCGGCAGTTCGCCAAGATGTATATGGATGAATCCGCCAACTCTTCCAACTCGATATCGATGCGGAAGAGATTACTGGATGGCGCCAACAGATACCTGGAGAAGCAGTTCCTACAGGAGGTTGAGGGACTCATATCAAAACACCCCCACGAAGCCAATCTTGGTGGTCGCCCCGATATCGTCAGCAAGATCAGAGCCTACATCCGGTTGCGGTCCGCAAGGAAGGATCTGGTTCCTGACAACACGGAGCTTCAGCAGGTTGGTGGTGAATATGTGTGGGCTATCGTCTTCTACCTGCTGCGGTGTGGTCACGTCAGCGAGGCTGCGAAGTACGTGAATGATAATGCCAATCCCTTCCGTAGCATTGATCGCACGTTCCAGAGCTACCTCAACGGCTACGCGTCGAACGAGGACCGTCGCCTGAAGCGGACGCTGCAGGACAGGTGCAATGCCGAATACAGCCAGCGTGTGCGCAACGCTCCTGACAACTCCATCGATCCCTTCCGGATGGCTTGTTACAAGATTATCGGTCGCTGTGACTTGAACAACCGGAGCCTGGACGGACTTAATACCGACATCAACGACTGGATCTGGCTCCAATTCAACCTGGCCAGGGAGGGCGACCGCTCTGTGGAGGTGGCTAGCGAGGCGTACGGCCTTTCTGAGCTGCAGTCGAGCATCAAGGAGATTGGAACCAAGCACTTCCCCAAGACCTCTGCTGAGGACAACAGCGGCAGCTTTGGCATGTTCTTCTACCTTCAGGTCTTGGCAGGCATGTTCGAGGAAGCGATTGCATACCTCTACCCCTTCTCCTATGTCGACGCAGTCCACTTCGCCATCGCGCTCGAGTATTACGGTCTCCTCCGACCTTCCGACCCCTTTAGCGCTTCCAACGACCTGCGTAGCCTGAACGTCAAGGACTTGGTCCAGATCAACTTCGGCAGGATGATCGGCTACTACACTAGAGATTTCAGAGCAGCCGACGTCGTGTCCGCCGTTGACTATCTGACCCTCATTTGCCTCAACATGGACCTGTCCGGCGAGGCTGGCCGTCGCCATGCCAACCTCTGCTGGGAGGCTTTGCGCGAGCTGGTTCTCGAGACCCGTGAGTTTAGCAAGCTCATCGGCGACATCCGCCCCGACGGCCAGCGGATCCGCGGCATTGTTGAGGAGCGCGGCTCGCTTATTGGCCTGACGGAAGAGAACGATTTCATCAACACTGTCACCGTCCAGGCCGCTAGCTTCGCCGACGAGAACGGCCGCACCACCGATTCGGTCTTGCTCTACCACCTGGCCGGGGAGTACGATACCGTCGTCTCTATCGTCAGCCGCGCGCTCAGCGAGGCCATCTCCCTCGAGATCGGCGAGGACCCCATGCGTCTCATGCCCGTCAAGCCCCGCGCCGCCGGCCAGGAGGCTGAGAGCAGCCTTAGCCTGGCGTCCATCGACGACCCCGTCGAGCTGGCCCGCACCATGATGTCCATGTACGAGCGCGATGCCATGTTTCACCGCAAGATCCAGGAGCAGAACCGGGTTGCTTGCCGTGTCCTGCTCGAGATGAGTACCATCAAGTCGCTCGTCGAAGCTGGCCAATGGGCTCAATGTCTAGATGTAAGTCACTCCACCCCTTTTTCCCTGATGCCACCGTCTTGCCCCAGTGCTTTGTGCAAAACAAAACAAAAGACTAACACGCCAAAACAGAAAATCCGCGGCCTCGAAATACTTCCTCTCGATGCCAGCGGCGACCCGAGCATCATCCGCGCCTACGCCGCAAAGTTCTCCGGCCTCTCCCAGCCCGTCTCCATCAACGTGCCCAACCTGCTCATGTGGACCATCATCTGCTGCACGCGCCAACGTGACCAGCTCACGGGCGGCCAGTTCAGCGGCAACGAGGGCACTCGCCGCATGATGGTCGAGCAGATGAAGCAGATGACGCTCGACCTCACCACCTATACCTCGCAGCTGCGCTACCGCTTCCCGCCGCACCTGCACGAGGCCCTAGCCAGGGCTTCTGCCGAGTAAATCTGACCATGGTTTCGTGTCTAGCGGCTGCCTCTCCAGGCAAAGAGGCGGCAGGGCAATGCCGCTGTGTTTGATTGGCCTGGCCAGAGAAGGAGAATTGATGTTTTTTGTACGTTTTTAAAGTAACAAGGCCAGACAGAGCCTGGGAGTGGAGGAAGGGGAAGGGGAAGGGGGATCAACTGGCTTGAGGAAAGGGGGCGTAGATTTCATTTCGAGTAATACAGCATAAGTGAAGAGCTGAATATATGCCTCCCTGAGACGGTCATCCATGCTTGATGGATACGCGGTGAATTCGACGAATCAAACACCACACCATGATTATCGACTTTTGAGAGCGTCCAAGTGTCGGCAAATGCACTCATTCGTGCTTCCTTCCTATCATCTGCTAGACTACCTCGTTCTGGGTATGGCGCTATATAAAACGGTAAAAGCTCTTGGCGAAATCGCGAGCGCAAACGACTGACTGCCACAGACTTACTTCCGTGGATAGCAAAAACAAAAAAGTCCAAACTTCTACCGTTTCCTTGTCCTGGGACAACCTCCTTAATAACCTCGTCCACGCCCGCGTCCACGTCCTCGGCCCCGTCCGCGACCGCGGCCGCGTCCTCTTCCCCTTCCTCTTCCTCTACCCTGGAAAGACACTCCACCAGATATACCAAGGGACTCGCCAATGCCACTCTCGGACTCGGACGACGAAGAGATTTCGCTCTCGGATTCAGACTCACCGAGTCTCACCACCGTGAGACCGGTTGAGGGCCTACCAGGGCGTGCAAGTGGTGGCGGCGGGCTTGCGTCTGGGATGCCCGAGTCAGAGGAAGACGCGTAGGACAGCGACGCCGCAGCAAAATCCGAAGCTTCGTCGTCCTCGTCCGATTTCCGCCAAGGCCTGCTGACTGCGCCTGGGGGTGAAGGAGTGTGATCGGAACTTAACACTCTCTGTCTGGCTCCCGGCGGGGGAGGTGTGTGATCCGAACTGGGCTCTCTCTGTCTGGCTCCCGGCGGGGGAGGTGTGTGATCCGAACTGGGCTCTCTCTGTCTGGTTCCTGAGGGTGAAGATGTAGGATCCTCGCTCGGTTCTTTGTGTTCAGCTGTCGCGCTAGGAGGCGGAGGCGTAAGGTCCAAACTCGGCTCTCTTGACGGTTCTCGAACAGGCTCTTCAACCGGTACGATGTCCGGCTGCTGTTCGCTGCGTCCCCTGGACTGCCTCCCGGACTCGGACAACGCTTGTGAAGGGACCGGGGTTTCCTTAGTGCTCCGATCTCGCGACTTACGCGAAGTTATCTTGAACTTCCCACCACGAGCTGCAACGCGAGCTGCCATAGACAACATCCTCGATGCACCTGCAGGAGGAGGCGGCGGAGACCTATCAGCTGGATCCGTCTCTGCAGGAGTAGAGTTGGCCGCCTTATTCTTGGGTGGCCGACCACGGCGCTTCTTGATAGGCTGCACAGTAGCCTCCGTTGCCTTGGTTTCGATTGAAGTGATTGGTGTGTTCTGATATCTCTCCCCAGCAAGTTCTCTATCAAGTTCCGCCTCGAGCTCAGCTTCCGTCACGTCGTGGGCCGCGTCAAGATCGTCATGTGACAGGCGGTCTTGACTTCGGGGATTGAAGAAACTGGCACCATCGATAGTCACGACGCGGCTTAGACCAGATCGCCGAGCGGCGCGTTCCTCGCGTTTCTTCGCCGCAAGGTCTGCGGGGGTCGACTTTGGCTCAGCCGCAGCTCTTGTAGCCGAAGCCGGTGTCGACTTTGCGCTCTTCGGTGGCCTGCCGCGCCTCTTAGGCACCTTGGGCGTTTCGGAAGCGGCATCATTTGCCCCACTGGTCTCCTGCTCGACAAGCGCACGCACGGCGTCAGTAGCAAGGTCGAGTGGGTTGGCAGGGCTGTCACCAGCCCTCGGCTCATCGTTCTGGATGAGCGGTCTCTGCTTGATTGCTGGCACTATGTCATCCGGGTCATCAATCATTGGCTCCTCTGGCTCAGCGTAAGAAGCCTTAGGCCTGGCATGCCGAAGCGAAGGAACGTTTGCTGGGTATTGTGGAGCTGTATAACCGCTCCTCTGGCGCTGTCCCTCTGCTGCCTGCGCGCCCTCCGCTTCCAACTGAACTGATGGATCTTCAGGGGCAACGCTAGCTTCGGCCGACCCAGCACTTCCAGACTCCCCAGTTGCGTCCACGGTGCCGGGAGCAGCAGGCGGAGCGCCGAATAGCGCAGGATCCATGCTCGAGATATCGCCTAGCTCGTGCCTCTTCTGCTTCTTCCTGTGGTGGCTCCTTGGTGCATTGAAGTCTGGATCAAATTCGTTCTCGTGCTTTGCTTTGCGCTTCTGCGCGCGCAGCGTCTTTCTGATAAACTCGGCCTCATCGTCGAAGACCATGGCGTCGGCAGAGGGCATCTGGAACGGATCAAAGAGGATTTGATCGGGCCCATCTTGCTCGTAGTAGCCCATGCCGAACATGCGTTGACCCTCCAAGGGATCGGGGTAGGCTGATTGGTCCCACCCGCCGCCATTCGTGCCCATGTCAGCGAACGGCACAGAGTGGTCATGATCCATTTGGGACAAGTCATGGTCGCCGTCGAGAGCGCTCTGGTCTTGCATCTGCACGTCTTGTTCTACAAGGACATGGTTCTGGTCGCCGTATCCGTCGATACCTCTCTCCACAGACTCAGCAGAGTGGTTGACGCCGTTCGCAATGTCTTCCGCTGTGATGGCTGCCGTTTCTTGAGCTTTGGCGGTGTCGGCCTTCTCTCTCAACTCCTTCATGCGCTTGCTGTTGGTGCTACGGCCCTCTTCGCCCGCTGTCTTGAGCCAGTTCAGATTGTGACTCCGGAAATCGACGAGAGCCTCTACACTTCGATCGTCGGCAATGGCTCGCGTGTCGTGGCCAAGAAGGGTATTCTTAGGCGTATAAGGATTGGTGCCCCCCGCGCGGCGGCATGCACCACAGTTGCAAATGCCTAGACACTTCGGGCAGATCCAGTTCTCGTCCTCTTGTACTGTCTGCGGCATCATGTCGAATGCACGATAGAGCACACCGTAGCAATACCCTTCTTTACAGTCTGGGTTGGAGCATATATGCACTTTGTATGCATAATCCTTGTGGCAGCAAGAGTGGCAGCGGCGAAGGTCTCCTTTTTTCTTCTTCCGCTTGTACTTCCTCTTCTTTGGCTTGCCATTGTCGTCAACTTCTGGCTCGGGCTCGGATTCAGTAAGTTGCTTCTGCTCCTCGAGCTTCGAGATGTCCTTGAAAGGTCGCCTGCGAAGACCTTCTTGGCAGATTTCGGCGAGTGACTTCTTGCCTCGGCGGCTGCGAGCGATCTCCAGAGGCTGTGGCGAAAGCTCTATGTCGATAAAGCCATCGTTCTTGATGATCATAGACCGCCAAAGCTCGTAGTTGTCCGTCAATTCCGACCATTGCCATTGTTCGCACCACTGAAGCCTAGAGATGCAGACACATGACCGCCCCATGGCATAACACTCCATGCAGACATCATAGGCGTCCTCGTCGCCGTTGACCAAAGTCCGCACGCAGGATTTGCAGGTCAGGAATCGGTTGAAGATGTTTGATCTGCAATACGAGCAAGTAACACAAGAGTCGTATTCGACGTACTCAATGTTCTTTTCCTTGGTTGCGAACATTTCGTCAACGAGAACCTGGGTGAACAGCGAGAACAGATGGCGGAAATCTTTGGCCAGCTGCTTATATCGCGAGGAAGAGCGGAACAGTTCAGACCCGAGACCGAGAATTCCCATCTCGGCCTTCTCCTCTGCTTGAACCATCTGCTGGTAATACTTCTTGAGCGTGTAATAGATGATGGCCTTGTTCTTGTATTGTTCGTCGCGACATACAAGCCGTGCCTTGGGCAGAGCCTCGTGTAGTGCCATGTCTAGGGTCTCGACAGTTGTCCGGTTCCACGCAACCTTCATGGTGCGGGTGCCCCTGTTCCAGACCTGGTGAGGAGCCAGAGGGGGGATGAGGATAAAGTCGCCAGGCTTTTGCTCGACAATGTAGACAGGGAAGGTAGCCTTTTTCCAGGCGTTGATCTGCGCAAAGTGCTTCTCGATTTCAATGTCGTGACCAAGCATCGAGATGAAATACTCGCGAACGACTTCCCGATCTTTAGTCTCCGTCATGAACCAGATGGAGCTACCTGGCGTCTCCCCATTTTCGCTGCCCGACGCCTCGACCATGATATTCTGGCCAAGACTGGCGCACATTTCACGATGTGCTGGAGTATATGTTCCCTCATGACCGATGTAGCACATGAGGTTCTGTGCTCGCATTTCCTCGGGGAGGCTCGACATGAGGTCGCCCGCGGGAGCCACTGTCGCTCTGTCGTTAAGACCGCGGAAGACGTCGCTGTTTCGGGGATCGGCAACTCCTTTCTGCGTGACGTTCTCGTTCATATAGAACAGATTAGGAGGAATAACCTTTTGGAGATGCTCGTGCCATTCGGGGGGGCAGTCAATGTCCTTCAGGTAAAGACGTTGCCGTCGCTCGTCGCGGTAGTTACTTGGTGTCCATTGGTTTGCGAGCTGTTTCATGGCTCTCATGTAGTGGCCCATAGTCATCGGGATTTCGGTCTGAGCCGTGATGTCGCGGACGTTTTCCTCTATTCCACCGTTAGCTACAGTTGCGGTCGCGAAGGAGACAATCGCACTCACGCTTCTTGTCGTACGTATTCTCCAACCATTTCCCACTGAAAAGCCGTTGTGGAAGCACATCGTTCCATTTTTCAATTACTAGCGGCTTCCCGCCTTGAATAACCTGTAACTGTACCAGTTTCTCAAACTCTTGAGGGCCGAGGCCCTGGATCTGCGCAGTCGAGATTCGGAGGACCCATTCGAAGTTCGGGGTTTGATCGACAAGCGTGTGAAGGTCCAAGTCCAGGGGTATCGGATCGAACTTGGCCTGGGGATGCATAGAGGTTGGCATCTTGACGATCAAAGGTTGCTGCTCATCGTTGGGCCGATGCGAATGCAGTCGTCAAAAATAGTTTCGAGTCGTGAAGGGTGAAAAGACGTCCTGTAGTAAGAAAGCCGTTTTATGATACGTCTAGAAGTCTTTGTAAGCTGGGGAAGAGGCGCTAAAGAAGAGGTGTCAAAAAATGCTGCATGGTCGCGTATGAAGGTAGCCGCGGTTGAAGCCAGGAACAACACGGAAAGTGGCGTCGGGGCAAGGCTGACATTTCAAGGTTCGAAAGTGGACAAGAGATAGCTACCTAGGTACTCCGTAGATGATGGATAAATTATGCCCAGCCAATCATGTGCTACCCCCCTGCACGGACCCATTGTTGTAATACGGAGTACCTTCCTTCCGCGCTCAAGCTCCTAATTGTTGGTTCCCTCGGGGGAAGCTGGAAAAGTTGGTGGGAAGGACACCTGGATATTGGATCGTTCTGGTTTCTCTATTCTGTAAGTAAACCTCTCTGTTTTCCACAAATCGCTTTGAGCTTGCAGGACAAGGGTGAAGCCTGGGCTCCTTAATTCTTAACTTCGCTGTTTTTCACTGCATTTCGCGTGGAAGCGACGCGTTTTTCAAACAGGGTTCCGAAGGGGGTTCATGCTTGGCGCCGCCACTTAATGTATCGTACGAAGGCCATGCCATTATTCTCACGTACCTGTTCATATGGATGTGTCTCTCTGTCTCTATCACTCAGGGGCGTAGGTTGGTTTGGTCTCAATGCTGCAACGGTACTATTAACACCTGACATGAACTTCCTGTTACCGAATGGCAATGTTGCTGTAACATAGACTAACATCACGGTACCTAGGGAGGATGAGGCAAATCAACTTACTGAGAGCCCCCTTGCGGGTGGCATACCAGTCCTCTTTACGAACGACGGCGCTTACTTCAGTACCATTATCTTCTCGGTCAAGGCTACACCCGCACGGGAAGTCTACCGCGGCCCTTACACTTGGGAACCCGGTCCATTGCCAGCAAATAGCCCTACACACATCGGCAAAGCGACTCACAACAGCCGTCGGCCAAGAAGCCGCCGAACCACCGGCGTCCCCCGAAGCCGTCTACTCACCTCCCAAGACGGGCGTCATCTCTTATCTGCCCTCATCATGGGTACCGTACGCCGAACTCACCCGCATGGATAAGCCGGCGGGAACCTACTACCTTTTCTTTCCTTGTCTCTGGTCAACTCTCATGGCCGCGCCACTGACAGCGCCTATGGCATCGCCGGGCTCAGTCATCGGCACTTCTCTGCTCTTCTTCTCGGGAGCCTTCATTATGCGCAGTGCCGGCTGCAGCATCAACGATCTTTGGGATCGTAATCTCGACCCTCACGTTACGAGAACCAAGTTCCGTCCCATCGCGCGGGGCGCCCTCACCCCTTTTCAAGGACTCGCTTTCACCGGCGCCCAGTTGCTGGCTGGTCTAGGGATTCTCCTCCAATTCCCCACCTCCTGTCTCTTCTACGGCATCCCGAGTCTGCTCCTCGTCGCCTCATACCCCCTGGCCAAGCGGGTCACGTACTACCCTCAGGCCGTGCTGGGACTGACCTTTTCTTGGGGCGCGATGATGGGCTTCCCCGCCCTCGGTGTCGACCTGCTCTCCAACAGCGCGGCGCTGACGGCTGCAGCATGTCTCTACTCCTCAAATGTTGCCTGGACGATTCTGTACGACATGATCTATGCCCACATGGATATCAAGGATGATGTCAAGGCGGGCATTAAGAGCATTGCTCTGAAGCACGACGCCGAGACCAAGCAGGTTTTGACAGGGCTGGCCGCGGTTCAGCTCACTCTTCTCAGTGCTGCTGGGTTTGCCGCCGGCGCTGGGCCGGCCTTCTTCATCGGCAGCGTCGGTGGAGCAGCAGTGACTCTTGGCGTTATGATCAAGCGCGTCAACCTGAAGAGCGTCAAGGACTGCTGGTGGTGGTTTATTAACGGTTGCTGGATCACTGGCGGCGTTGTCAGCCTAGGTCTTGCGACCGATTACACTCTTAGATACGTTCAAGAGGAAAGGGAAGACGTCGAAAGCCAGCAACAGTAGAAGCAATAGCAGACGCGATGCTCGGAGGCGGCAATTGCGAAGGGGGAAGAAAGTTGTACCAACATCATCTGTATTCATAGCACATAGAATCGAAAGATACTGATTCTTATTCACGCCCGATAACCCCATTTTTGTGTAGTGTGAAATGCCGCATTTCAGGTGACTTTCATGATGTTTTATTTCATCGACCAAAGTCTACCCGCAGTATCAGGACCATAACCCATTGATGCCAATGCAAGCGTAAAACTCCGAGTGCCGAATTTTCTTCCACTGCCTTCCCATGCTTCGCGAAGCCTCCCGTTTAGGATCTGGGCTTCTCCTTCTTCTCCTTCCACAGAGCGAGCAGACCGACACCAGAGACCTTGACGACCTTGAAGCGGACACCGGGGATATCACCCTTGGCCTTGCCCTTGCGACCGAAACCGGCCAGAAGGACCTCGTCGTTCTCGTCGACGAAGTTCAAGCAACCGTCGTTGGGGACTACAAAGAAGTCCAGTGTTAGCAAGTCCGGATCCTCTCACCGTCATGGTACCACAATGAGAGATGATCTCATTATCTTCTTGGTCTCCATCGAGCCGTTGGGAGAGAATATTCGGGGGGGAGGGGAGGTCGTACCGAAAGCAGTGACCTTCTTGCCGTTCTTGATCAACTGAACACGAACACACTTTCGGATAGCAGAGTTGGGCTGCTTGGCCTCAACACCGACCTTCTCGAGGACGATGCCCTTGGCGTGAGAGGAACCACCGAAGGGGGAGGACTTGAAAGCGGTGCCGAGGGCGCGCTTCTTGTATCCGAGGTCGGCCCACTTCTGGTCCTTACGGTTCATGCGCAACTTGCGCGCCGCATTAAGTCCACGAGGCATATTGGCTGATGTGAAATATCGTCAGTTGCACAGCTCCAAAATATATTTCTTTTCGAGGGGGCGAGTCGGTGGGATTTCGTCGTCGAGGTCGTTGGGGGGGAGGAATCAGAATTCTTCGGTGACGGGCTGCGATTGCCTGTGAGATTGGGCGTAACGTACCGGTTTGTTGGGGGGTATCGCGAGACTTGACTTGGTGGTGGTGACTGAGCCTCTCGTGCTGCGAAAGATTGACCAAGCTACGCTTCCGGGTTGACAAACCACCACCGATTTTTTTGGAAGGGCACGAAAACCCTACCAACAGAGGAGCGAGTGAATATAGATCACGTGGAAATGGTCTGTGCTTTTTCTATCTTGCCTGCGTTGATGAGTGGAAGAAAACCGGGTCAGGAGGTTGAACGACCCCACGTCTCTCCGAGCTCCAGCCTGCGCCAGGGGTCCCCCCCCAAAAGGTCCGCAACTTCCATAAGTCTCCAGCCAATCCGACCAGATGCCGCCTCCTTCGAGAGACGCTGTCTCGGGTGCCAAGCCCATACTCAGGAATGTTCACGACGATGCACAACAACATGTAGGCATGTCTCAATCCGCTAAGAGCAAAGGAAAGCAGCGCGATCCTCCGCCGACCCTCTTCCTCCATCCATCTCCCGCCGCCTCTCATGCTTCGCTACCCGGCATTCTCGCGCCAGGAGCGCCGGCGACCTCATCCGCCCCGGGTGCCTCATCTCTAGCTCAGCCAGCCTTAAACCTCCAACGTAACGGATCTCTCCACACCGGCTCGGTAGTCACGCCGTCCGTTGCTCGTCCCGCACGGAACATCAAGACGGCCGGCAGCACTAGGAGCACCGACAGAACCGACGCACTATGGGCGGAGATGCAGGCGACGCTCGAGGAGGTCGAGCTGTCTGCATCAGGTGGAACTCATGTCTTTGGCCCGGATCACGACCGCAAACTGGAAGAGCTAAGGACAGCTCAAATTGCTCTTGCGCAGGCCTGGGCACGGAGCGAGGCGGATGAGGCCATTGAGATGACGGGACAACGCTCTAACACGTCAGCAGTTGGTGACGAGGTTCGTAACCTCAAAAGCGCAGTTTTAGGAGAGACGGGCATAGTGCCAGACAGCAACGAGGTTCCACGAAGCACAGGAAGCAACAATGGCCGCCCAGGCAGCAGCGGAGGCACAGAGCGTCTTGGTGCCAAACTTGAGCAAGAGACGGAGGTGGACATCCTGCTGGCACGAAAGCGGCGCGAGGCCAATGATCGATACTTCCAACGGGTAAACCAGAGCGTTCTTGACGTCGTTGCCAAACTCGAGGATGTTGCTGTTGCGATGCGAGCTGTTGAACAGGAAACCAAGGACATCTGGGGCGAAAATGACAGCGCGGCAGGCAGTGCAAAGGGGTAGATGCCTCCAAGGGTGACTGGGTCATTGACGACAACGTACTGTACCTACCGGGCGTCTGCATCGAGCCGAAACAGTTTCCTTGATAGTTTCGGGAGGACTGGGAGTTTGTTATTTGTGGGGTTCTGGAAGTCGAGGATCACATGGACACCCATGCACGTAGAGAGATAGAAACACCGAAAATATCCATTGATTCTTTGAAGAATGTTTCGGCTTTCTTGCTGGCAGTTGTGACGAGATCGGCATCTTTCGTGGAGCCATCGAGTGTGTTCAAGCAAACATGGCTGTGGAGGCTGGATGTCGAGCCGGACCCCGCGAATCCGGTCATCGGTTGCGCCTAAGGAACACCCGTTCGTTGTACACATGAGCTGGGCGATGGCAGGCAACCATCCAGTATTCGCCCGAACAGCTGCATCAATGTCACCATATTCGCTGCCTTGTTGCCAGCTCTGTAGCGGGACACTTGGAGGCACCAAACGGCCGATAGCGCCATCGGAGACCAGGTGGTTGCTTGCATCTCCAGGTTCTACACAATTACCCGGTCAAAGAACACAGGGCGGAACGGCACAACGACCGACGAGGTCGTACCTTTGCTGCGCAGTCGTGACTATGGAGATGCGCCAAGACTATCGCCACCCCACCCCTCCAAGGAGAGAGTCGGACGGAAATGCTGGCCAGAAGTACCTAAGGTACCTATGCAGACAAGTGGCCAGTGTCACTGTTGTCCCCAATGACGATGCTAGACAGCAGTACCTCCACAGGGCAGGTGGTACTTAGGTAGGGAAGCAGGGAAGGTTCGGCTCCTGACTGCCAATCCCAGTTACCTGCCGCGCTGTGTCCCTGCTGCCTATGTACCAATTAAGCGACGAGCCCATGACAAAAGGGGCCAAACATCGAGGTCCAAGGTGTTAGATAGTCCGTCACCGTCCAACCTGCAACTTACTCCTTGCATCCACCCATCCCTCACCAACCCATCTTCAGTCTCCAGCAAAGAACGATTTAATACCCGCGAACTCCCCCAAAGGATCCCTGGGTGCATCAGTCAACATCTACCTATTCTTTACCGAACCCTCAACGGTGATCGTAACGTTATTGTATCAACGCTACACCGTCGCTAAACGCTACCCACTGTCGCATTCGAAGCTCGCGACTGCAAAGGATCCTGAAATCCTCAAAGACCCCCAACTTTCTCAAACTCGTCACTATGAGGCCCTCCGCGTTCCTCGTCGCCGCGCTTGCCGTCGTCCCCGGCGTCCTCGCTGTTGACCAGATGAAGTCTGTCATCATCTGGGCCCAGTCCGACCACATCAGCGACGATATCATCGCCCAGGCCAAGCAGTCCGTCGTCGACGCCGGTGGCCAGATCACCCACACCTACTCCCTCATCAGGTGAGAGAGCACCGGCATGTAGGACAGGTATAACATCAAAGAAGCTAACACGGTAACAGGGGATTCGCATGCGTCACACCAGTCAAGGTCCTCGAGTCTGTCCGATCTTTCAGTGATGGTCTCGTAATTGACGAGGACCACACCGTCACCGGCTCGTAAAGCAGGGCATCATCAACCAGAACGGATGCGTCAGATCCGCCGGCAAGACCTCCGAAACATGCGATCAGTGAAGGACACTATAATTCGTGAAAAGGAATTTGACTGGGCTAGGTCACGAGGACAGCGATATCCCACTCTCCTCTTTTCAGGCACTTTGACAGGGACAAGCAAGGAGGCACTCATTTCACCCAATTTCGTCATAGACGGTTTTACCGCCACGGAGTCAGGAGTTCAATATCGTTGAACAGTGTCAAAAGACACTGATTATGTAGGGTCGCGAGATGGCTCTGACCGCGAGTGGTCGAATCCCTCTTAACGCCGCAAATCAAACAAAATAAAATACCAGCATCAAAGCTAACCTGCATTCGCCATGGCTCGGGCTGTGCTGATTGACTGGGACTGCTACTTCTTCAATTGATGGAGATTCGGCGCTGTCCAGGTTCTGGTTGCATGGCGGTTCGTAGCCACCGGAGGCTGGTTGTTGATTTGAATGGCAAGAGCCGAATGCGGCAGACAACGACATCGATGACATATCCGAGGCTCATGGGAACATTTGACATTCCTAGGACCAATCCACACTAACGAGTGGAGAGGAATCATCAGTGGAAGGAATGCCAGCCAGCCTGCATGCGTGCAGATCAAAAGCGGATTTTTGAGTATTCTAGCCTCTTCTCCACTGCGAGCCTGGGATCTTCTATCACCTTTTTCGATGAAGGATAGAACCGTTCCGGGACAACGGCAATCACATCTGGACAGGCCGGCGCATCGTCGTGCGACTGCACTATTTGGTCGTTGTGCAGTGCAGCGATACGGTATCATGCACCATTAGCCGGGGCGGCTCTGAACGGGACGAAAACCGGTGTTTCCAATGTTCACGTAACGCTCCAATGGCGCTGGGCAGGACGGCTCGTGGGTCATGCCGCAGACGAGTCAAAGCGCGGCGGGCTGGAGACTTGATCCTTCAGTCTTGGGTTATCCGCTGGGCCCAGTGTGCAGGCACATACATGTACATGGCCGTTGAAACGGGACAAGGCAGCCCGGTGCAGCCCTACATGGCAACCATCCTAACCACTTCCCAAGTGTTCGCGGACAATCCCCTTGATATGGTCTGTCAAGATCATCTCAGATTCGGATACCGAGAGTTGCTCTGACGGGTACGGGGAGAGCCGAAGTCGAAGGGAGGGGCAAACCCCAAGGGACGATATCCGCGGCGCGTCTGTGCTTCGCGGGCAAGGCTGGCGGTGATGCTTTATTTGGTACGTTCCGTGTTGCTGATAGAAAACATGGACGCCTTCAACTGATATTAGGACTCTGAGAATCGGCAATGTTCTCTAATGGGCACGGCCGAATCAAGCAAATGATTCTCGCGAAGGAACACGCCTGTAGCCTAGGGTAATCCTGACAAGAAGAAGTCGAAGACATGCAAAGCCGGCAGGATCTATAGTGCATCTCATGTATGAAATGCAGCAGCCCAAAGACTCTTGGTCAGCAGGCCGTTGCATCTTGTGTTTTGACTCTTTTCTATCTCAAGGTATCCGTACCGACGGATATGGACATTATTCGTGGTGAGCTCTCATCAGGGGTTTGAGACTTGGGGGGGTCGCGAAGAGAAAGAGAGGGGGGGGGGAACTAGCACATTAGGTGCTGTCAGTGGTTGCTTACAGGGCTAGGTTGGACATGAGGGCAGCTGCCCCACTGTAACATCCTGGGCTCCCGTCCCGCTTCGCGTCACCTCGAGTTTCGGGCTTGGGGGCGGGGGGTGCCTTAATAGAATGATGTATGTATCCTTCTTGGTGGTCGGTGGGAGACTGTACTGCCCTCACCGGCCCCCTCTTGTAGGAGGACTGAACCAGAAAAACATACATGCATCACATCGGCGGTACCTTTTGCACACTGCAGCGCGCTAAGACAGATATCCTTTAGCGGCCTCATGCCAATCGATAAGGGAGGAGCTCAAGACGAGTGCGGATATTTGGCCGGAGTCGATTTGATATTTGGCCGCAACTAACTGTATTCGTCAGCTTCGCCACGCAGCCACAACAGGCCCCTATCTCGCAAAGTACTGCTGCCCTAAGGTATAAACTTTTTTTACTAACGCTGCCAGCAAAATCTAGTTTAGGTATTAAGAGACCTATATATGCAGTTACGTTGTTGTTGTTATTATTGTTATTAGTGCTATTAATTAACTAACCTTATAATATATAGCATTCTTAACCCTCTAGTTTTTTACCTTAGAAATTGTAATTAGCGTAATAGTAACTATACCTATAATATTAATAATTAAAGCTCTAACCTTTAATAAGTGTTATCTTTACGTATACTAGCAGTATTAAGAGGAGGGTATTACCCTCTGTATTAAGCAACAGTTAAATAAGGGCTAGTAGGTTAATATACTCTGTAACTACATAGGTAAGCCTATAAGTAAGGCCTAGTAGAGGAATATAAGCAGTAAGCAGTTAGACTACCCTTTTGCTAGTAAGATTTAGTATCTAGTAGTAACAAACAAATAGATATAGGAAGTACTTTCTAGCTATAACATATATAACTATAAGGGTGTTATAGTAAGTAATTTTATTAGCGTTTCTAGCTTTTAGTAACTAAGCTAAGTATAGGTAACGTTTAAGTTAGCACTAGCAGGAAAGGTAACTGTAATTAAGCAGGTTAAGTAGTTATTAAAAGGAAGAATAAAGTTATAAGATATTACTAGTTAGCTCTGTAAGCAGGAAAAGATTATAATAACTACTATTAATGTTAGAAACCTCTAAGTAAAGCTCTACTATAAGAAATACAGCCTACTTACATTAACTTAACTGTTTATTAACATACTAAAGTTAAGTAATAAGATACCTATATTTACCTTTTGCTGCAGTAATAGCAGTAAAATAACTAGTGTTTTTTAGATATATTAGTCTTACTTTAAGCTATAGCAGCAATATCCTAAGTTATTAATAATAGATAATACCTATAAGGTAAGTTACTATTATTACTGTTGTTGCTATTATTACTAGCAAAGTTACTGCTATTATTACTAACTTTTTTCTACTAAGGTTAACTGCTTTTATATACTACTTTTTTAAGTTATTAGCACTACTGCTATACATACTACTTTTAATGTATGTTTTTGCCTTATATCTAATAAAGATAAAGATACCTTTAAATAGGCCCTTTTGTAGTTAAAATTGCTACTTAAAAAGAAGAAAATATCCCTACCTTCTGTTATTATTACTAACTTTAATAAGGCCTTAAAAAACGTAGTAAATACAGTCTTACTAGATACTACCTAGCAGCTCTACATATAGCATATACTTAAAAACGCAGTTTTACATATTAAGAAGAAGTAGGATAGGCTACTTAAGGCTAACCTTACTAATGCTACTAATAATAACAATATTAATAAAGGAAACAGACTGCTAGAGGATTTAGCTAAGGCTTACAGTAGAGAAATTACATTAGCAGTTTATTATAAGGCTAAAGTAACTAATAATACTACTACTATTACTACTAATAAGGTAATCTACCTTTATAACCCTAATAGGCTTCTTACTGTGTAGAGGGCTGTTATTTATATGCTAACTAAGGCTACGTTTTAGAAGGCATAAGAGTTACTTAAGTAGCAATTTGCTAACTAAGAGAGTAAGTTACAGCTAGCTAGTTTATACCTCTGTAACTTTTGCTAACCAGCCTAGTAATTATTTAGTATTTCTAAACTACCTACCTTAACTACTACCCCTAATTTGCTGCCTTTATAATAAAGAAACTCTATAACTACAGTATTAAAGCAACCTTACTTACAGAGAGCAGCTACTATAAGCTAAAGTTATACCTTCTCTATTACTTATTAGACCTCTATACACTTTATAAAAAGATACTTAAGATAGTTAACAAAAGGTAATAAAAATATAACGCTAAATTTAGCTATAAGCAGCGCTATTAACAGCAAAAGATACAGCAGTATTTTATGCTTTAAGGCCTTACTTTTAAGGTATCTTTTTAGGTACTTAACTTACTCTATAAGCAGTATCTACCTACCTATAAGGCCTTTAAGCAGCAAAGAAGTCTGCTAACATAATATACTAGTAACTTCTAAAAGCAGTAGAGGTTACCTTATTGCTATAAGCTACTTAACTACCTTTACAGCTGCAATAGTAACAAAGTGCTAACTTATAATAACGTTAACTGCTACTAGTAGCTAGATAAGACTTATATAAGTTAGATTCTTTCTCTAGTTTGCTTTTTTACTAATTTTAGTAGTATCTACAGCCTAACCTTATCTGCCTATAGAACTAAACTATTAAAGTTAATCCTAATGTAGTCTGTAACTGTTATAACTATCTATAGTTAATAGAGCTGCCCTCTAGCAATTATAAGCTACCTATTAACCTCTATAATACTTAGTAAATACCTTCTGCGTAGGAAAGCGTTATAACACTAGCCTTAACACTAACCCTATTATTATAGGCACCCTTATTACAGCTATTAACTACATATAGTAGGGCTAGCCCCTCTACTACGCTAATAACCTACTATAAAAAGCTAGCTTTACAGCAGGAAAAAGAGATAGCTATACTAACTACCTAAATTAACTACCTTACTATAATATAGATAGAAAAGGTAAGCTTTAAGGCCTAGTAACAGCAGTTTATTACTAAACTATCTTCTTAGCTATTTACTAGCTAAGATACGTTTATCTAGTAACTACCTCTATTAAATTAGCAGCAGCAGTATTAATAGTAACATTAGTAGTATTAATAGTAATAGCAGCAGTATTAATAGTAATAGTAGTATTAACAGCAACAGTAATAACAGTAGTATTAGTAGGTAAATTAATTACAGCTATAGTCTTAAAGAATCTATTACGTTTTACTATATATTATATTACATCCTTAAAAAATACTACTTTACCCTAAAAACGCGCTTTTTTTATAAATCTTAGACAGCTAGCAGTTTTAAAACAAACTACCCCTACCTTATACTGCGCAATTAAGGTATATCAACTTTTACAGGTAGGCCCACCGCGTGGCTGTAGCTGTAAATTTTTTAGCCTAAAGTGGTTAGTTACAGCCAAATATCAAATCGACTCCGGCCAAATATCCGCACTCGCTCAAGACAGGTCATGCAAGATTGAGTGCGGATTACCTAAAGACAAAGCCTGGGGGGGGGGGCCGTGAACAATGCTGCACCTGTCTTTGGGAGGTTCGGCGGCAGGCAAAGCACCAACTCAAGACTCAATACTCCGTACGCACCTTGAATTTCCGGACCTTGTTCGACTGTGCGCAAACAAGGCTCTGTTCTGCATTCCTTTCACCGCCCTTCCCTCGGTCGACTGGAAGGCCTTCTGACTCGACCTCGACCTAAACCTTTAATATCCCTCCCCCTCCGTCCCTAACACTAAATCTGCTGGCCCCTTTCGCCATGCGAGCTTCCCGAGCATATGGAACCACAACCCCCCCTACCGCTTTGACTTTCTATTACAACCACGAACCACCACGCGGCGCTAAACACAGTGGGACCGGAGGAGAGACCAGCTCGCTTTCCCACGTGCTGTTCAGGTTCCCCAAATCACCATCAACGCCTCAAGGATACATTTGCCTCGAAACATCCAACAAACATACGACACACCAAGGACGCGCCCACGAAAGACCACGAACGCTGCGACCCAGCAGACGGGGGCATCATGCCGTATTCAGAGAGCGCGCAGGCCGCGCTGGTGCAATGGGTAAGTAGGCATCCTCGAGCGTCCCCTCCAGACAGCATCCCTAATTTCCCCGTCACCTGTGTCATATTCCTTTCCCCAGTTTCCTGGCTCCAGACTGCTGCACTGTCACGATATGTTATGCTGACACAACACTTCTTCACAGGCCAACACATTTCCCCTCGATAAAAAGGCCGACTCAATATCAGACTTTCTCGATGGCCACCTCCTATCTCAGGTCCTCCAGGACCTGGATCCCTCTTTCGTTTCCAATACCAGCGAGGGCGAGCTTTATGACGTCTACAAGGGCATCGCCAGGCTAGTCTATCGCGAGTGCCCCGGCCTCATCCGCCAGACCAGGCTTGCCGACATCCGCCCCAGGGCAAGAGAAGCACAGCCTGAAGCCATCAGCAAGGTATGCTCCCACCCGTGCCCCTGACGCCCAGGCCAGACCCGCTGTTGTCTTGAATGTCGTGAACGATCAGTCTTGCTAATAGTGTGTGCTTATTAGCTTCTCGCCGTGCTGTTCGCCATCGCGATGCTTGGCAGCAACAACGCACGATACGTCACGCGCATCACCCAGGACATAACCGACAAGACGAACCTTATGCAGTTGCAACGGGTCACGCAAGAGATGAAGGTGGCGATTGATGAGGCCGAGGCTCAGGACTTGGAGGAGGCCTCAGAGCCCGGCCATGAAAGCCATGACGCAGACCTTGCCATGGAAGCCGATAACATCCGCCTCCGCTCCGACCTTGACAAGAAGGGAAAGCTTCTGGCAGACATGGAAACGCGCTTGGGCCACCTGCAGGAGAGTTACGACGACTTGAAAGAGGAGGTTGTACGGAAGGGCAGAGAGCTGGAGGCGTTCCACAGTGCCCAAGATGGTGCGGGAAAGGAAGTCATCAGGTCGCTGGAGCTCAAGCTGCGCGAGCAGGATGAGCTCATTGCAAACCAGGAGGCTCAGGCCGAAGACGATCGTATCACCAAGGAGCGGCTGACAAGCGAAGTCTCGGCGCTCAAGGCAAAGACCCAGAAGCTTGAGACCCTGGACGACGAGGTGAAGGAGCTGCGGTTCAAGAACGAAGAGCTTTCTCGCAAAGCCAACATGGTGGAGCGGTACAAACAGAAGCTGGAGGCGCAGTCCACCTTATCCAAGGAGATGGACAACCTGCTGTATGAGAAGGAGCAGATGCAGCGGGACCTCATTGAATACGAGAAGGTCTTGAAAAGGAATCAGGCGCTGGAGCAGACTAACGAGCAGTATGCCTCAAAGCTTCGGGATTATGAGCTGCAGTACGTTGAGCTCGATGCCCAGCGAAGGACCCTTCACGACGACACCCAACAATTGAGAGCTCGTCTCGCAACTCTCGACGCTCAGCGTCTTTCTGATGAACGACTGATTGCCGATTTACAGGAGCAGATCAACTCGGGATCCCAAGCGGCCTTGTCGCCCGACGCCGGGACTGCAGGTTTCAGCCTTGAGGAGGAGCTCGAGGGTGCTGGGGGCAGCACTGCTCCTAACCCTGCCCTCGAGATATCGCGCCTCAAGGCCGAGAACAACTTACTCCGTAGTGGCATGGGCTCCGCTTCAGAGAACGCACGGTTACGACAAGAGCTTGAAGAGGAGCGCAAACAACGGGAGCGTATCCAGAAAACTTACAACGAGACTTTCGAGAAGCAACAACTTGCGGAAGCTCAGGTTAGCGCTCTCATTGAGAGCAGCGGGGAAAAGTTAGTTGAGCTTGTCGACCAAGCAATCCAGCGAGGCTTGGATAGAGTGCTGACGCAAGACTACTACTACAGCGAAGTACTTGGCAATCTGAGGGTCCAAATTGACCAGAAGACACTTGAACTTGAAAGGGAAAGGAGGCGACTGAATGAGGTTCAAGCGCAACTGGCTGACAAGGATCGCGAGCTCCTCAGCGCGAGGACAGATCTCTCCGCTGTTGCAAAGGATAGTGTCGAAGCTCTCGAGGAGCTCAAGTCTACTGACCAGCTTATCTCAGGTTCCATCCGGGAGGAACTCGATGCGGCACGCCAACAGCTCAAAAACCTTGGCACTGACCTCGAGGAGCAGCGCAGCTCACTCATTAACGCCCTGCTCGAGAAGGATAAGCTTCGCAAGGACCTGGACGAGGCCAGAGAGGCACGACAAGACGGCACCGAGCCCGCCGAGCTTGTCCAGAAGCTCCAGGACAAAATTGACAAACTTCGCGTCAGGCTCAAGGAGCGCACTTCGGTAAGTAAACACCGCAAACATCTTATCCCCCAACAAATCGAAGCGGATGCAGCCAAGATGCCCGCTGTGCCTTCGAAAGTCATCTTGCGCGAAGGCAACCCGGATTTTCGGACTAGTGCCCCTCCGTGTCATCCCCACCTCAGTCTTCCTATCCAGTTGAAAGGGCCAAAAACAAGATGGTGGAAGGTGTTGGGGCGGATGAAGTCCCCGTCTCCGTCTTCGGTTGGGCATTGACGCGATTTTTGACAAATGGCTTTCTATGACATGTTTGGCTTTACGNGCCCCCCCCCCCCCCCCCCTTTTTTTTTTTTAGCAATTGGAGAAGTCAGAACAAGACAAATACGAGTTCCAGCGGAAGCTCAAGGCCGCTGAGGGCGGAGAGGCCGCCGCGGCGCAAAAGGTATGTATCCAGCCCCCTTTAGTCTCAATGGCACCAAGCTGTCATTTATTTGAATCTTTCCTCTCGTCGTGACGCTGCTCAGTGTATGGGAAACTCGGACGCTGACAACTGCGGAAAGGCCGCGAGCGACCAGATCATTAAGAATCTCCAGCGCGAGAACGCTCTTATCGCCACGGCGTGGTATGATCTTACAAGCCGTATCCAGAGCAACCATGTTGTGCTACAGAGGCGGAGCGAGATGCCCAAGAGCTGGTTGGGTAAGCAGAGACAAATGGTCAACGGTAAGTTCCATTCTCTGTCTACCATATGCCCAATTACAGGCCTTGAAAGACTAATGGAGAGAAACTGTAGCCACTCCCAGGAGATGAAATAACTTAAAAGCTGGTTTCCTGTGTCTCTGCGTAAACAATGACGACGCACTCTTCCGTTACAAATATCCGACGTCTCATTACATCCTATACTGGGAAGCAGAAAGCGCCGTGGCGTTGGTCTTTGCCTTTCGTCCCCGACTCTTTCTTGCCTTTCATCTTTTCTCGTCCTGATTTCTTGTTCTCGGCGAAAAACGCCGGGATGGATGGCTTGTGGCTGGCCTGCATCTTGGGAGTGGTAAAGCATTGCATTGCACTGCGTGGTAACTTGGGCGGTATCATCTCCTTGCACTGTTATTTTTACGGGCGCTCTTCTCTTCAGTTGTGAGGGGCTCTTGTTAACCTCTTGCTCCCCCTTGCCCCTGCACCATCCTATTTCCTCGTCTTGCTTATGAGTGTTTGCCAGCGTCTGGAGGGGGGGGGGGGCTCGCCTGGAGGGGGGGGCTTGCACGCTTTGGTCCATATCGTATAGCTACGTATCAATACGCCCACGCCCGTTATTCCGGCTTCGGAACCTGCGGACCTCACGACCACAACATTCTTGGCTGACACACAAGTAATTGTACGCGCCTCTTCTACTCAGAGGCACTGTGTTTCGATCATCTCGGAAAGTATCCTGAGACCCACCTCCCCCGTAACCCACATGTTGTTGATCACTTGGCCTTGGGGCTTAGGCGGACGCCGTTGATGAGCGAGCGATGGCGACAAATTTGGGGGACTCGGCCGCTGTACTCCGTACTCGGAAGGCAACGGGTGCGAGCCCGGGAAACACGGTCTCCACAGCTTCGCTCTTTTAAGAAACACCATCAGGTTGAGTATTCCAGTTCCTTTGGATGTCAGGCCCATCCTTAACACGTCACGAAATCCTGCATAGAAAGAATGTGTGCGCACGCGCGCACGTGTATCTATTCCCCGTTGAGTCGTTTGGCCATCCAACTGCAACCCGCTGGTTGTGGTTATTAATGAGACAGTAAGGTTGTGTTCTACATACAAGCGTGCAACGAAAGGGGTTTTCTACACGATACAACTGAGCCTTGACGGGTAAGGGAGAGCGGAAATGCGAGTTTTGGCCACGTCGAACGCCAAGATGAAGCCAGCTTGCTTCAAGTCAAGCAGCGAGAACGAGGAGGACCGACGAGAATGAACACCGTCCATAAAAAAAGGGTCCCGTAAAAAAAGTTCCTCCGATTCACGCCCTCCTGCTTCCGGCCGTGGGTTCCGAAGGCGATAATGCATCACAGGAGAGGCCGCCAAAAAAAAAAAACCCCCCAGAAGGGACGATGCGAATAACCTCCTCGTTGTCTTCGTGGCAATTGCGCGCAGGATGGTGGCCGCCGGGATGACGGCGTCGCGCGCGGGAATTCAGCATGACTTGAAGAGCCCGTGCTCGTCTAGTTCTTTCCAGCAATGCGGCTGAGGATACCGGAGGGGTGGCCGCCCTTGCGCTGGGAGTCGAAGATTTCGAGCATGTTCTTCCAGACCTGGCCGGGCTCTTGCGATGCGTCAAGGCCCTTCCAGATACCCGTCTGCTTGTAGTAGCCGACAACGGGAGCGGTCTGCGAGTGGTAGGTCGCCAGACGCTTCTTAAGGGCCTCGGCGTTGTCGTCGCTGCGCTGGATAAGCGGCTCGCCGGTAATGTCATCCTTCATGTATTCCTTGGGGGGGTTGAAGGTGCTGTGGTAGCTGCGGCCACTGGCGGGGTGGACCAGGCGGCCGGTGATGCGGGCGACGAGCAGAGAGTCGTCGATCTGGAGCTCAACAGCGTGCTGGAGCTTCTGGTTGCGAGCCGTGAGCATGGCATCGAGGCCTTCGGCCTGGGGAACGGTACGGGGGAAGCCGTCGAGAATGAAGCTGTGGTTACCGCGGTCAGCAATGCCCTCGCTTCGTGACGTCTGGGACCCTTCAAGCCATCCGTCCGGCTCAGAGACGGGGAAAAGATGCGCCATACCCTCCCTTGCACTCCTTGTTGTTCTCCAGCTCCTCCTTGATCATGCCAATGACGATGTCATCGCTGACGAGACCGCCTTGGTCCATGATCTTCTTAGCTTCCCGGCCGAGAGGAGTCTTTTTGGCGACCTGGGATCGCAGCATGTCGCCAGTGGCCTGGAAGTGAATATCGCGGTCAGAAAATCGATCTCGAGTGCGAAGACGAGCGAAACAAAGTCAATTGACTTACCAAGTGGCAGCAGTTGAACTTCTCCTTGATCTTGGGAGCTTGGGTGCCCTTGCCTGTGCGCCGATGTCAACATTACCATCACCGCAACGCAACCGCGTGAGCGAAAAGACACGGGACCAGAGCTACTAACCGGCACCGGGGGGGCCAATGAGGATCATGCGAACCTCCTCGGCGGTCGGCTTGCCAGAACCACCGGCGGCGCGGTCCTCCAGAGACTTAATTCTGGACTCAAGGCTCTCGACCGTGCTGGTCAGCTTCTTGACTGCTTCCTCGACAAGACTGCTCATTTTGACGGCTTGTGAAGATGTTGATATGGCCGGACCGAGGCTAACGGAAGGGGAAGGAGGAGGAGGGGCAGAGAAGTGCAGGAAGCAAGAGAAAGGGAGGTGGAGAGGAGAGGAGAGGAGAGGGTTAAAGTGGCAGGTTACGGGAGCAAATGCCAACTTGCGGGAAAAAACAGAGGTTGAGAAATAGTTGCGAGGTCCCAGCAGGCCAAGTCGCCCAGGTTCCGTCTCCAGCTGTGCCAGGTACCGACTGAGGTACATACAGAGTACACTGTGCCGAGCTTTGCGCTTGTTGCTTCCCGACTTCCAGCGCCTGCTTGCCTGTGAAGTGGCTCCGTTGAGTGCAGGTGACAGGCCACTGAGCGGCCCCGGTGCCGCGAGAGGCACCGGTGATTGGCCGGATCTGGGCAATGGGGGACGACCGCTGGGGGACCGCTGGGCTTTCTGCTGGGGAACAAGGTAGCCGGCGTTCGTTCGGCTGTTTCGCAGCATAAAAGCGCCCTCCATATTTCCGCCTTGATGGCACTTGTTGCGCTTCCGTTACAGCGCTCGCCACGTTATTGGTCGGCGCCCGCCGTTCTCTCTCCGCCGAGGTCCAGCGCGAATACGTACCGTCTTCATCGGGGGATAGCACCGCGAGCACGGATACTCTGTATTGGTCCTGCGAACTAGGTAGCTTGCAGATAAGGGACAGCGTTAGAACTCTTCAAAGGCGCGGCCCCGGCACACCGGCAGACCGGACGGTACGCCTGCTTGGTATGAGGTCACTGGGGTCAGGTTTTTCGTGGTTGGCTTCACTGTTCACAATGCCCTTGGTATGGCTTTTCTCCTTCGGTGCGACAAGTGAGCCACTAGAGGCGGTTCTAGTCACCCGCGATTCTCCGAGCGCCTCAACGACTTCATGTTCAGCTGTAACTTATCGGTTATTTCTAGATGGAAATGGATCACGACATCAAGTTCTGGATTTTCCAAAGGTACTAAATAATGCCAGTGAACGAGGGATGAACAAATCCGGCGTCGAGGCCGGACTGAGCTGTTCGCAAGTCTTGCTTGTCCAATGAGTCGATGACTAAGGGTCCGAAGTGTCCCTGACACTATGGCACTGTAAAATGTGGCTTGCATGTGTGGCTAAAGCTTTGCTGACTTTCTGGGTATTGCTGACACGTGATCCGGCGAGGCTCGAGCTTTGCTTGCACCTAAGCCCGATTCGTAGCTAAGCTGGGTGGGAAGGCAGCCTCAGCAGTTACGACACCACCACTACCTTACACCACCACGACAAACCAAATCCACCGCCGCCTCGCCAACCTTCCTCCATCTCCGAACGAACCCGACCCAATCGACCTCACGACGCTACGACAATACCTCTACCATGCCTGCCACCACTGCAGAGACCCTGTCTCTCGTTCAGCGGAATGTATCCGTTGCCCCTCTCGTGCTTCTTTCCGTTGTCGACCACTACAACCGCGCAGTAGTCAAGGGATCGAAACGGAGAGTGGTGGGTGTCCTTCTGGGTTCAAATGACGGCAACAACGTCCGCGTATCGAACAGTTTTGCAGGTATGCGCGCTTTGTCGGTTTGTGAATAATTTAACCATTCGCTCGTGAGGCTGACCAACCGATGCAGTGCCCTTCGAGGAGGATGACAAGGATCCCTCAGTGTGGTTCTTGGACCACAACTATGTCGAGGGAATGAATGACATGTTTAAGAAGGTCAACGCAAGGGAAAAGCTGATCGGCTGGTACCACTCTGGCCCCAAGCTGAGGGCGTCCGACCTCGAGATCAACGAGCTGTTCAAGCGCTACAACCCCAACCCTCTCCTAGTCATTATTGATGTCCAGCCGAAGGAGGCCGGCGTGCCGACGGACGCATACTTTGCCGTGGAGGAGATCAAGGATGTGAGTGTCATCGCGGCGCGCAACCGGAGCCTGGGCTGACTAACATCATTGCAGGACGGCACTACCACGTCACGAACCTTTGTCCACACCCCGTCGATCATCGAGGCCGAGGAAGCAGAGGAGATTGGTGTTGAGCATCTTCTCCGCGACATCCGCGATGTTGCAGTCGGAACGCTCTCGACGAGAATAACAAACCAGCTCCAGTCCCTCCAAGGATTGCATCTCCGCCTCCGTGATATTGGCGCATACCTCCAGAAGGTTCTTGAGGGCCAGCTCCCCGTCAACCACGCCATCCTCGGCAATCTTCAAGACGTGTTCAACCTCTTGCCTAACCTGTCGACGCCAAAGGGTGACGGAAAGTCGAGCGGCGGCGAGCTCTCTCATGCCATGAGCATCAAGACCAACGACCAGCTCATGGCCATCTATCTTAGCAGTCTGATCCGCGCCATCACGGCCTTCCACGACCTTATTGAGAACAAGATCCAGAACCGGCAGCAGGCTGAGGAGAAGGAGGCCAAGAAGGACGAGGTGAACGGAAAGGACGAGAAAAAGGATGAGAAGGCGAACGGTGTTAACGGCGAGAGCAAGGAGACCTCCGACAAGGACAAGGAGGCCAAGGAGAAGAAGAAATAGACAACTACGCGGCGACGTAGCGGATGGAAGGAAACAGACACATGACGAAGCTCAAACACACGGGAACGGATACCCGCGATAGACATTGAGGCGTGGGCATGTCATAATATCTCGGCGTCCAGGAGGGCAGGCCGAGGGGAACAGGCATATTCGCAACAAAAGAGTGTGCCTTGTACAATGATAGCATGTTTTGGCTGATGATTCTGAGGTGTTTGTGTGTAGGGGAGGGTTTTGCAATTGCTCTCGTGATCACATTACATATCGGCGACGAACCCCGCCATATCCTCCCTGCTCGCTCTCTTCTCGGCAACATACTTCCCCAACGCGTCCCCCCACTGCTCGGACAGCAGACAAGAAAGTAAGTGCTTGCAGCAAGGCACACTGCCGCTACCCACTCCGTCCAGACTCAGACCTCCAAATTGCCAGCCTCCCTCCTCGCCCTTTGTATCGGAGTCCTCGGTCACATCTGCATCCATGACCTCATCCTCGAGATCCTCCCCCGTGGCGGTGGTACCAGCGGCGACAGGAAACGCCTCGAAGGCAAAGTTGGCGCAAGTACAGTTCCAGGCGTCGAGCCGGACGAGGTAGGTGGTCGACGCCGAAACCGACGTCGTGAGAGCGTGGCTTCGGCGGGACATCGTCGACGCAACGGAGCGGACCAGGTAGAATGCGGCCGGGAGAGGTTGGGGATGATTTGTGTGGTATGGGGGCGCTTGAGAAGGGAAGGGTGGTGAGGACCCCTGCCCATCGGATTTGTCGCAAGCGCGAGCGGGAGAGCGGTGGCGGCGAACGAGTGCGGGGTCATCGGCGGGGTCGTCTTCTTCCCGGCCGTCGTCGCCGGATGCGGCGGGTTCCGGGACCACGCGGGTGACGAGATTGCGGTCGAGGAGGTCCAGTGCCGGGAGGACCAGGGACGGGAAGAGGACGTGGAGGGTGACGAGGAGCGCGCGATGGGATTGGGGGAGAGATGTGAGGGGGTTTCGTGTATCGCCTGCGTCGGCGGGTGACGGCAACGCGAGGGAGGCCGATGTGAGGGAGTTGATGAGGTTCGTGATGACGACTCGGGGCGTCGGGAGGCCGGTTGAGGGCGAGGGTCTTGGAGAGAATGACATTATTGTGGCTTGTTTGATGGTTTGCGGTACGTGAGTGAGGTGGTTGAGACCCATGTGTACGTATCAGTATGTATAGGTGGTGGAAATGATAGCAAGATGTTGTGTACTTTGCGTGGGATTTCCAATCAAAACTCTCGTGTTTTTTTTTTCATGCCTCTTGTTGCTGTCGCCAGTAATATTGGATGATGCTACGGGAAATGGTCACCATTGACCCCTTGACTCGGATCTGGTGATGGTGTTATCCTAAGCTTCAACGAGGCTTTTCAATCCGCAAACCGACCAACAGAAAAATCATGAACAGAAAAAAAAAAGGAAAGTCTCTTTATGAGATTTGCCGCCTGAAGGCTTTTGTCTAATCACAATATGTCCGCCACAAAGGGCATAATGGTACAGGAAGTGTCCGCTTGAATCCGTTGCTCCATATCCAATGGTTTAAACCCCATTTCCCTCTATTTCCGACTTTTTATTTTATTTTCATTTCTTTATACCTTACACCCATTCCTTAGGCGCCCTAAGCACGTCCACGAGACGCTGCTCACGGCTCTTGGGCTCCGGTTCGTGCATGTATTTCCAGCTCGCCGTCAGAGGCAAGCTCATCAGGATGCTCTCGACTCGCGAGCCAGGAGTGTTGAGGCCGAAGGCGGTGCCGCGATCGTGGACCAAATTGAACTCAACGTACTTCCCGCGGCGGATTTGCTGCCACTCCTTCTCGGCCTCATTGAAAGGCATGTCCTTGCGCTTCTCGAGAATGGGAATGTAGCCCGGCAGGAAGGACTTGAGGCAGTCCTGGATAAAGGCGAAGGTGTTCTCGCGGTCCTTCTCGGTCTCGTCGAGGTCGTCAAAGAAGATGCCGCCGATGCCGCGGCATTCGCCGCGGTGCTTGTTGTAGAAATACTCGTCGCACCACTTCTTGAAGCGCGGGTAGTAGCTCTTGTCATGTGCATCGCACGTTTCCTTGAGCGTCTTGTGGAAGTGCACGGCGTCCTCGTCAAACAGGTAGGAGGGAGTTAGGTCGCTGCCGCCGCCGAACCACCAGGCCTGGGCAGTGCCGTCGGGGTTCGATGTCTCGAAGTAGCGATAGTTGAGGTGGACGGTCGGGGCCATGGGGTTCTTGGGGTGCAGGACCATGCTGAGGCCGGCGGCGAAGAAGGGCATTGAGTCGACGTTGTCGTCAATGTTCTTATGGTTCACGCGCATCTTGGCGATGGCGGGCTTAGGGAGGGTGCCGTAGACAACGGACACGCCGACACCGCCCTTCTCGAAGACATTGCCGTCCTGGAGCACGCAGGTAATGCCGCCGCCGCCCTCTTTGCGACTCCATTCGTCCTTGCGAAACTTTCCCCCGTCGACCTTCTCGAGCTCTTTGACGATAATCTGCTGCTGCTCCTTGATGAACTTCTCCATGCGCAGGCGCATGGGCGAGTCGACAGTGATGTCGGCCTCCCGCTTGGTCAAGGCATCGCGCTCGGCCAGAGTCGGCGGGTCGAGTTGAAAGGGCTCCTGGACGGCCTTGATCGGGCAGCAGGTGTTAGCATTTGGGGAAGCTCAACGGTGTGCGGAAGCGCCGGTAGGGATGTTGGCGTTGCCGAGCGAGAGAGGGGGAGGGGGCTGCAGTACCATCTTGTAGGCGAAGGGCGCTGCAGTGGCAAGGCCAAGTGCTCCAATGAGAAAGCGGTTGAATGATGCGCCGGATGATTGACCCTTGAATTGGGACTTTGCGGAGGATGAGACGAGTCTGCGGCCCAATTGAAGCTGCTGTCGTTTGGCGATGGCGAATGTGGTACGGGAGCTGCTAAGTTGTGCAAGCAATCTGTGCGCGTGCCGTGTGGAAGTCATGGTGGGCGATGAATATAAATACCAAACGAACGAGTATAACGGTATAACGAAGGGGGAAAGGAGTGACTTGGGTGGTGACAGGAAGATCGGATGATTCTTTCTCAGGTGAGAAGAAGCATAAGACCACTGGGTAACAATCATGGACTGACCGGAACGTCGTTCGAGCCAGTCAGGCCAGCTGGAAAGTAAATTCCAAAATCGTTCCACGTTCAATGGGCAGAACCCCCCCCCCCCCTGGTCGCTGAAGCGACCGCGGCCAGAGCTGGGCCGTCCTGGACCCTCCGGCCTGGAGAGGTGGGGCAAGGAGTGCAATGCCGCCGGACGCCGGAGACGCTGCATTGTGCGGTGGAAGCTCCCTGTATTCACTGCTTGCTGCATTATCCGCCTCTAATGATGTACCTCCTATTTACACTCTTTTCCATCACCATTGCTGCTTCTTCTGTCTGCTTACCTATCTGCTAGCGCATTTGAATCCTTCTCTTCTCTCCAGTCGTTCAGACCAACGAAGCTTTCATGTCACAGCTTTCCAATTGTTGCATTCATTCGCTTGCCCACGGGTGGCAAGAAACCGCTGAGTGCCAAAACTTCTCGCTCTCCCATGTTCCCCAACATCTCGAGTCCGGCCTCTTCCACAAAAAAATTGAACGTTGTTTCAGATGCTTTACTTCCATTTAAGCTCAACGAGAGGATGAAAAGAAGCCGGTGTCCGGCGCCTTTGGGTGCATCTTGCAGTAGTTCACAAGAGCTCGATATCGGCTATCCGAGGTTCAGAGCGGGACTGTATTCATTAAGTAAGCTTACTCGATAAGCCCAGACCGTGTGTGCTGTTGACTGTCCGAACTGTCCGCATGGTCAACCACAGTATTCGTACTGCAGTAATTAATGTGAGTGGGCTCTAGCAGACTCCCAGCTCTTACCTCTTACTGGGGACAAATGACGTCAAGACGAGGGGACGCTGAACAAGGCATTGTGGCATCTGGTCTGCAGACGGCAATGCACTTCAAGCAGCTTACGTCTTTGGATGCACAGACAGAAAGTGGCTGCGTGCGCGTATCAGAAGGTTACGATTCCTGCGATCTCGTGGGACTCTCTTCGCACTCCAGCTCAGGAGAAAGAACCACAAAGCGACAGTGTGTGTCAGGGCCTCCTGTAACTCAGGTCGGATCCAGAAGGCGTGACAGACTGTCAGGCTGTGTCAAGTGGCTGCGTGGTCGGTCACCTGCCCTGCCCCTGGGGCCTGCACCGGCCTGGTTGGTCAAGCTGAGATGATAATCGGTGTATTGCCCCGCTCCGAGAATCCGATAAGGATAAGAACCTACACTACCTAGGTAGCCTGGGCACTGTCGAGATGAGGGGGCGTGGGGTTCAATGTACGCCAGGTAGCTTAGTCATTCTGTTGGCCTCAAAGGTACTTCGCCCGCCAGGGTCGCACCGCACCGTGAAAGGTACCTGGCGTCAGGAGGTCGGTACGCAAGCCAGCCAACCACCCACACAACCAACCTACCTTCCTGGCGCCTGAGCCACCCAGACACCCAGACACCTCCAGTCAGTGACCGCCCATTCCCGTGTGTCTGACCCCAAGGCACCCAAAGCAAAGCAGGCGAGGCGGCAACCGATCCGTCCTTTCTTCTTCCTTCGCAAACGTATGCCCCTCGTCACCTAAACTCTCCCTTCTACATACTTCGACACAACTTATCAACGCTGTCGACAGACATCTCGCCATCTATAACTTGACCATCGCCCAACTCCACAGGAGCAGACCATATCCAGAACCACAACCCACTTTCCCGTCGCCCATCCCCAATCCGTCATCATGCGATCCAAGTTCAAGGACGAGCACCCCTTCGAGAAGCGAAAGGCTGAGGCTGAGCGCATCCGTCAGAAGTACTCTGACCGTATCCCCGTATGCCGTCCCCTTTCTCCTGCGTTTGGTCTCTTTTTCGCGGTTGTTCGTAGGGGGATGTCTGCCGTTCGGCGGCTGTCGCCGCATTCGTCAGCTTCGCGCCTTATCGGCGGTGCCCCACGTTCCCCGGCCGTCACCGCTGATCTCGTATCTACTGTCAAGGACTCTGACGCTAACCAAGGCTTTCGCGACACAGGTTATCTGCGAGAAGGTTGAGAAGTCTGATATCGCTACTATCGACAAGAAGAAGTACCTCGTCCCCGCGGACCTGACGGTCGGTCAGTTCGTCTACGTCATCCGCAAGCGTATTAAGCTCTCTCCGGAGAAGGCCATCTTCATCTTCGTCGATGAGGTGCTGCCGCCCACCGCTGCTCTGATGAGCAGCATCTATGAGGAGCACAAGGACGAGGACGGGTGAGTTATGAAGCCTTGCGGTTTCGTTTTAGGCAACAGTGTGTTGACATGATGGCTTCCAGTTTCCTCTACATCACCTACTCCGGCGAGAACACCTTTGGCGGCTTCGAAACGGCTTAAGCTTCCAACCTTCTGATGGTCCAGTCACCTAACGGCTTCAGAATGTTCACGGCGTTTCGGTCTGCTATGCGCGGTTCAGCACTTTTGGAATCGGGTTTTCACACGGATATCGATTTTCCCCGAAGCAGGGGTTTATGACGAAGAAACGCAGTCACGTTATCGCGCGGGGTCACAGGACAGGGTCAGGCGTGGCCCTCGGCCGATCGCAGAGAAACTCCCGCGCGACTTGGGAACGCACCAAGGAATGAAGGCTCGTGAGGACGATGCACGGAAACTGGCTTCATGAATTTCAAGTGGTTTCTTTAGATTGCATGGTCAGCTGCCTTCACGCATTCCTCTCATTCTCTCTCTCTCTCTTTCTCGCCTCTTCCGCTATGGTGACCTTGGCATTTTGTATAGCATACCATCCATTAGGGCGCATATCAGCCTGGCTCGAATTCTCCCTCTCACGTTTTTCTATCCTGCCCCCTTCGCCCCGTTTTGACATTGGGCGTTCTTCCGTGAGCCCAAGTACCGACATCGTGAGTGATGGCGCATGGTCCAAAGCCGCAAGAGTGAAGCGACACAAAACGTGCAAGTAACCCAAGCAACATTCCCTGAAAGACAACGGTCAAAGAGTCGAGTCTGAAATCGAGTCCACGGCGGAAAGGACGAGTTCTCCGAGACTCCGAAGGAGGGATTCGGCTCGCCCCGGCATCATGCATAATCTTGTTGGAAACGCACCAGCGAGTTGAGCTTGGATGCTCGGGCGAACAGATGGCACGTCTGAGAGTGAGATGACACGAGCCTACATCAGATTGCATGGGATATCGGATCGTGCGTTGATTTTTTTTCCTGGTGGTTTTTTCTTCCCCCTAGAGTGAATTTGTTCTATTTACGCCCCCCTCCCACCGTCTACATCCCTCTCGTGATAATCGAGATGTTGTTTAATTACATCATTCTGTCAACTGCAACAGAGAAAAGGAAACCAGACGCCATGGGCTCATCTGACGCTGAGATGGCCGGTGTCAGTGACCGAGCATCTGCTGCATCGCGTTGAGGCGATAGCTCTCGCTCTTCTCCATGAGCTCCTCGTGGCGGCCCTTGGCGGCGACGCCGCCCGCCTCGACGACAAAGATGACATCCGCTTTGCGCACCGTGTGTAGCCTGTGGGCGATGGCGATAACCGTGATGCCGCGGGCCGCACGCTCCAGCCCGTCCTGCAGCGCCCTCTCGCTCTCGGCGTCAAGGGCGCTCGTGCTCTCGTCCAGCAGTAGCAGCCGCGGCCGCCTGACAAGTGCCCTTGCAATAGCGATGCGTTGGCGCTGCCCTCCGGAAAGCTGCGACCCGTTGGGTCCGCATTCTGTGTCGTAGCCCTCTGGCAGGGCGGCGACGACGTCATGGATATTGGCGAGGCGGCAGGCCTCCTCAATCTCGGCGTCCGTCGCGTCCCGTCCAGGGCGCGCACCGAGGCCGACGTTGAAACGCACGCTGCCATCAAAGAGGGCACTGTCTTGCGGGACGACGGCAATGTCGTCGCGGAAGCTTGTGGTGGAGAAGGTGGAGATGTCGGCGCCGTCGACCTCGATCGTGCCGGCGCTGGGCGTGTACATGCGTTGGACGATGGCCATGACGGTGGATTTTCCGGCGCCGGATGGCCCGACTAGTCCGCAGAACTGGCCCGGCTGGATCGTGAAGGACATGTTGTCGAGAATCTGGACCTCAGGCCGAGCGGGGTAGGAGAAGGAAACGCCCTTGAAGGCGACGGACACGCCGCCTCGGCCCGGGGAGAGGCGGGGCCCAGGGTCGGCGAGGGCCTCAACGTCCTTTTCCCTGCTCCTGGGAGACGCTTCATCCTCCTTGCTGACCTCGGACTTGTCCAGGTCGAGCAGGCTGAAGATCCGGGACGCCGCCATGCGGGCGCGTGTCACCTCAGGCGCCAGACTGAACATCTGGCCCCAGAGCTGAGCGCCAACGAGCATTGCGACGAGGATGATGAGGAACTCGGTCTGCGTTGCGCGGCCCTCGATAATCTGCTTCGAGCCCCACCAGTACGCGAAGGCGTAGATGACGTTGCCCGTGCTGTTGGCGACGGCAAGCCAGATATTGGCGATGGCGCTGGCCGAGATGATTTCCTTCTTTGGCCCTTCGAGGGCCCGTTTGTACTGGCCGACGACCTCGTGTTCCAGAGAAAGAGTGGCGACGGTCTTGATGGCGTTGACGGACTCCACGGTAATGCCGACGGCTTCAGCATATGCCCCCGCGTGCTTCTCCTCAAACCTTGAGAGTACCCTGATCTGCATAATGCCGGAGCCGAGGAGGATGGGGATGATCACGAGACACACGATAGCGATTCTCCAGGCCAAGATGTGGGAGTAGATGATGGCCACGACGAGATTGACGACAACGGCGAATATCGTGCCCATGATGGAGCCGCTAAAACCACCAATCGCCGCAGCATCCTTGGTAATGACGGATAGGAGCGTCGAGGGGTTGCGGTTCTCGGACTGGTGCCACTCGAGCTCCTGGCGAAAGAGCGAGCGGAACGAGCGTACGCGGATGGCGTACAGCAGCTTTTCGGCGAGGTAGCCAAATGCGGACCAGCTGGCCAGGTTCGCGACGAGCTCGACGCAGGCGAGCATGAAGAACAGGCCGGCGAAGAAGGCCCCTCTGCTCGCGATGTAGCTTGGCTCGTTGCAGGGGCTCGCGACGCCGATGGCGTGGCCGAAAATGGTGCCGGACGCGCTGTAGGTGCAGCCGACGATGAAGGCGGCGGCGACAGCCAGGAGAAGCCAGAGGAGATGGGGGCGGACCAAGACTCCGATTCGCTTTGTGATCCACCAGGTCGACTTGTCGACGTCGAGGCCGCCAACCTGGAGTTCCTCCGCAGCGGATTTCTTCTTGCTCTTCTTGTCTTTCTTGGGTTTCCCTGGCTCCTTTTCTCCCGCTCCTGTTTCGATGGCATTGGCGAGGTCCGTGGGGTCGACGCCGTGCTTCTCGATGTTGACCGAGGCGGCCGACGATTCAAGGGCGGTGCTGGTGCGGGACGGAGCCTCGTCTTCTTCAACCGCGTGGATGTTTTGCAGGTTGACGAGGTTGGCGTATGCCCCGTTGCGCGCGACCAAGTCTGCGTGCGTTCCTTGCTCGGCGATGCCTCCGGCGTTCATCACAACGATGTTATCTGCGTTCTTGATCGTGGAGAGCCGGTGAGCGATGGAAATCAACGTCCTGCCCTTGGAGACGTTCTCAACGGCCTTCTGGATTCGGTATTCGCTGGCAGAGTCCAGCGCCGCCGTGGCCTCGTCAAGAATCAGAATCTTTGGGTCGCGGATGAGAGCTCGCGCCAGAGCCACACGCTGCCTCTGACCGCCGCTGACGAGCTTGCCGCCGCTGCCGACGGCCGTTCCAAACCCGTGCTTGAGACGACCTATGAAGCTGGTTGCATCGGCCAGCTCGGTCGCGTGCTGCACAAGCCTGACGATCTCGACCACTTCTGGTCCGTATGCCTGGGCCGCGGTGTTGAGGTCCGCGCCGCTCATTAGATCCTCGGCAAGCTGGCCGAGTTTGGGTCCGTAGAGCGCCTCCTTAAGCCACTGGTGCTCCTCTCTTGGTGAGTTCACGAGACCGAGGGCGATGTTTTCGAGCACGGAACGGTCGAGAAGGGATGGCTCTTGCTGCACGAGACTGATGTAACTGCGCACATTCCTCACGTTCAGTGTGCGAACATCATGACCGTCGATGAGCACTGCGCCTGCTTTGGGGTCGTAGATTCTCGTGGCCAGGCCGGCAATGGTTGACTTGCCGCTTCCCGAGAGACCGACGATGGCGGTGTACTTTCCACCCGGGCACGTGAGAGATACGTTCTTAAGCACATCCGTGTCGGCTCGTGATGGGTAGGCAAAGGTCACACCACGCAGCTCGACCTCGCCGGTGATTGTGGATGGCAGCTTCTCACCCTCGTCGGTCACCGAGTCGATGCTGGACGGCAAATCAATATCCGCGCGGAGCTTAAGGAATGCGGCGGCTGCCGAGCCGAAAAGGGGCAATAGGGGTGCGATGGTACCCAGCATGATGCAGGCTAGCCTTGGTCAGCACCAGTGTGCAGCCTGGGAGGGCATCAACGGGAAACATACCGTCGACGATGAGGAACACGACCGTGTAGATGTCGCCTACCGAGGTGCCATTGCCCGCCCCGGCCACAGACGCCGCGATGGCTTTGCTGCCTTGCCAATATGCGAGGGCATTCGCAGAGTAGGCGATGAAGTATAGCAGTCCGGCCTGAGAGGCAGCAGCGACGGCTTTCTTGATGCCCTCCTTCTGGGCTACCATGACATGCGACGAGAATTTGGCTTCCAGGCGGGGCCCCGCACCAAAGGCTTGAACTATTGCGACGTGGGACAGAGCCTCGGATGCGATAGATGATGCCTTGGCCATGCCGTCAGACATGGTCCCTGTCCACTTCTGGACATATCCACCGCACACGATGGACGCGATCAGGTACGCGGGGATAAGGGATACCAGCATGCCTGCCAACGGGGCATACTTGATGAAGCCGATGACGTAGGCCGTGATGAAGAAGGAGATGGTGGCGATGAAGATGCCGACTTTCTCCGACGTTCCGGTCTGGATGGTTTGGATATCGGAGTTCAGGCGCGAGGACACCTCGCCTGCTTGTCTGCTCTCGAAGAAGCCAACGTCCTGTCTCAGCAAGCTCTGGAAGTATTTCTCCCGGAACCGCTGGGCGAGCCTCTGGCTCAGCACGCTCCAGCAGGTGGTGTAACAGTATATCAGGGCGAAGCTGCCGATGCTGATGTACACGAGCTCGAGCACCTTTTCGTTGACGGCGGCTTGGTAGGCGTCCGCATCCCCGACGCCCTCGGAGCACGTCGCGCCGTTCATATCGTCAATGAGCTGACCAAAGAGGATTCCCATCAAGGGGAAAGGCACGCCGGCGGCGGCGGCGGTGATGCTGCCCACGACAAAGAGGGTGATGTCGATCCATGTCGGGTCGGCGTAGAACAAGAGCTGGAAAAAGCTGAAGACGGCCTGGAAGCGCTGGAGAGATGGCAAGGTAAGCCTCGCGTTCGGCGAGCACCAGCGATGGTTACCCGAGAGCCGAACTTACCTTGGGTTTTACATTCTCTGGCGTCTGTTGCTGTTGTAACTGCTCTGGAACCGCAGAAACCTTATGGTCAACCTGCTCGGCCGGAGCCACTCTCAAGTCTTGATCGGGCATAATGAAGCGACCTGACATCCAAAAAAAAAAAAACCAATCGCGTTTTGCCGGGATTTCAGCTGGAGTCGGTTGATTAGGAAGGGAATTGCATCACGGGACTTGGGCGTACAGCTGCAGCAAGGAAGCTCCGGTGTGCGAAGCTAGGGTTCTGCCGGAGTGGAGGGAGAGTTTTGTCAGTTTGGCGGGTAGTCAGGGGAATGAATCGTCACGGGTGGTCATGGTCGATGACAACAGATCATCGAAGAGGGACTCCGCTGCGGCACTGAAAGATGCCGCTCTACCCTACCGGCGGAGTAAAGTTTCCAAGACGTGAAATACGGGCTTCGGGGTTTCAAGGGGCGGCGACTCGGGAGTCAACGGCGGTGCTGATCTCCGATGAATGAGAGTTTTCGGGGCCCGTCAAGCAGCGAGAGGCCATCGTGGATACTTTGTCGAGATTTCGTGGCATCCTGGTAGGTTGGTGCGTACGGAGTACGTAGTACTCCGTAGTGGGCTAGACAATGGAGCTCGCACAATAACATCGATAGCAAGTGACGATGGAGGAACTGCTTCCTCTTCCCCGGGGGGGGGNGGGGGGGGGGTGTGAAGAAAGTGGGAAGACGACATACTATGTACAGTACAGAGTACTCCGTAGGTAAGGTACTCAGGTAGGAAGACAGTTCAGTTCAGGTGGGGCCGACGCCGGGCTTATGAGGCCGGATCAGATAACTTGTCTTGGCGGGAGTTGATGTTAATCCCTTCCGCATACGGTAAGGTTGGGTTTAGCGGGTACGGCGTTAGGGCGTCTGGGCGTCTGAGAGGCACGGAAAGGATCCTTGTCCTCCTTTCAATTTTTCGGTGTTCACACCTCGTCCCTTTTCTTCCCACCCTTTCTTTACATGAATTGCAGGCATTGCGGCAACTCATGAAAAAAATGGCGCATTTCTGGATGCTGCCCTCGCTATCCTCCCCGGTCAACGCCGACCCACCTGTCACCGACCATCATGCCCACTCGCACACCCACTCTCATCTCGAGTTTGTCAAAGAAACAGGCCTTTCAAGCACTGATGGCAGGCACTACGCATACCTACGCATACGGTACCAAGTACCTACAAGTAGCTTCAACGGCCTCCATGTTCACACAGGACGCAAAGTAACCACGAGATGGATCAGATGGACTCCCTTGGGGGCCCGAGGACTGCTACCCACTGAAAACGAGGCCCCTTCCCCCTTAGCCAATGGTGTGCAGAGAGAGGTATTACATGATCTGGAGGAGCTCCTCGAGACATGTGGATGATGTCGGGAGCACGCGGTCCGGAGTCGCCATCATACCGGAACTGACAGGTGTAGCGCTGCACGTTCTCATGCTTGCGGCTCACGACATTAGAGCCCGCGGGGCTGGGGGCATTCTGATAGACGACGATAACCCAGCTGGATCGGGCCTCGTGGTCTTTTGGGCGCCAGCTGGGTCGTCACGGACCGGGTGAGGACCAGTGCAGACAGCGCCAAGGGGGCGTGGCCCGCGAGGCCAAGGAGCCCAAAGAGCCAAAGGGGACGACAGCCTTGGGTCCGCCATTGCTCTCGGCCGGGATTGATTTGGATGGCTCGTCTTGGCAGTTGGGGACCTCGAGCCGCATTCGTCGAGACGCCGGAAGCAGCGGCCGCCGCCGAGGGGCGGGCTACACGCATCGTCACCACGCGGGAAGCGTGGGGGAGGGAAGAAGGGGTTCGACGACGGGAGTATGTCTTCTCCGCTTGCCGCTGCCGTTCTTCCCCCCCCTTCCCCCCGTCCTGCGAGACATCGCCTTGATGCTCTGCGCTGTAAGACACCTGCACAAAAGGCGAGGGCGATCTTCCCCTTGGCCGGCGAGACGGGCAAGGCATCTTCCGAGAGGGACTTGTTTCTCTCCCTTGAGACAGGGGGGGGGCCCTTGACTCTCCAGCGCCGGCCGGTGTGGAGGGGCTCGACGAAGGCCTGGGCCTCAACAATAGAGGGGGGCAAGGGATTTGGATTCTTCAGTACGAATCAGGAGCAGGAGATTGGAGAGCGTCGTGAGCGGATAGATAGTCAGATAGTGTCGGTTTGCTCCGGGTCTCGATCCGAGCGCCTCATTTTCTTCTTGCGCTTGCCAGCGAGCCTGTCTATCGGCAGTTTTAAGTTCTTCCTCCACCTACCGAAATCAAACAGGGAGAGAGGGGCGAGGAGGAGGTTTTAATGCTGTTCTCGGCCGTTGAGCCATGTCATCCGCTCCCTTCTTCACCGTTACTACGTAATCAACCGTCGACGACCAACGAGCTATTCTTCCATATACCTCACCATCCTTTCCATCAACTCGCGCTTTGAATTATTGATCGTCCATTACTCAATTCGATATGTCGTTATCGTCGCCTGCTCGCCTGCGTCGTTGGGCCTGTGTGCTTCACCCCCTTGCCCTGTCCTGCCCTCTGCGCACCTGACGTTCCCGGCCACCGGGCCGGGGCCGGAGCCGGAGCCGGGAAAAACTAGGGATGTGGGGCATGTCTCCGCTAGACGAGGCGGACATTGACCTTCTGCAAACCCCTTGTCGGATTCAACTTCAACAGTCTCGTCCGACACGCTCCGCATCTCCAACGATTCTGGTGAGAGGGCCCAGGTACGGCCGGTGAACAAGGTGGGTAATGGGCCTGCTCCAAGCGAGGACGCACGCGTATGCACAACTCGCCCCACGGTCTATTATCGTTCCAAGGTGGGGGGGGGGGCAGTTGCGGAAACCGGCGAGTGGTCCACGTGAAGGATATCAGGGAGGCACAGGCTGACGTTGACAGTACAGATGAGTGTATGGGTAAACACGCAGCAGGCAACCAATTCGAGTGCAGGTAGCAGCGCCGCCCCGTTGGTTTGGCTATGCAGAGTCGAACGTCTTGACATGCATGGCTGCAGCCGCCCCGAAGCCACCTACCTGGCCTGTCGGTAAGGTCCGTTGATGTTGGCAGCCCGGCTCTGCTCAACGCTGTTGCCGCTACCGTTCCAGCGAGAGGCCTGCGAAGAACTGGACGGGCGCGCAAACCGCCGCTGGACGTCTACCTGGGCGCGAAGAGTATCCCCGCGGAGGCGGGACCGGTGCAGGGACGGTGTACTGCGGCTGACGCCCGGAAGCACGGCATCCGGCCATCATAGGAGAGGGGCACTTGGGGCCGAGCCTCACTCGGGGGTGGTTGCCGTTCAGCCACAGGCGCTGTAGTGGTAGGTAACCGCATTCGGGGATCTCGGGCGGTGCCAATGCGATGTGGACAACCGAGCCAAGAGGAACAGAGAGAGCCAAATCGTGGCATCCAGTTACTGTTAGTCCTTGCCAGTGTGTAGTCTAGAAACTACCAAACTCTAGATGGGGCTTCTACTTTGAGAACGGCCGGATACCTCGAATCCGACGCCAGTGAGCGCAGGCTTACCGACTTGTTCAGTTGTACCGACGTACGAATCCGGACGTCGCCGAGGATGGTTAGGCAGCTCGCGACCTCACAACCCTTCCTCTCCAACGATGACGTCTTGTTAGTCCTTGCCTTTGTTGGCTCATCAACGCCTCCTTCGCATACCGCCAGTCCGCATCCGACACAAGACTGCATAGGAAGATGTTGCAGTTACCTGGTAAAGTTGCTCTATCAAAACACCCCGGAGAACCGTTCATACATCACCGCCGCGGCATACACCGCTTGTCCCCGGGGACCTTTGTGCGGTCAGAGATCCAGTCCGAGTCTCTTGAATATCGCAGCCTTCTCAAATGAGACACTGCAGATGTGGTCCACACCCAGCTCCATATCAAGTAGTCATGTTGACGGGGCCATTCGACACCCCCGGGAGCGATGATTGACCACCTGCGAGTCGGTGAGCCAGACATAGCCGCCCTCACGGAGTCCGTTCCGAACCTTTCAATGCACATACGAGTAAGAATGACGGCCAGCCCCAAACATCAGGAAAACACCAGGCGTCTCTCGACACGGCTCAGTCCCAGGTGTGGCATCTCCTCAGGGATCGCGGCAAACGAGCGGGGTGAGCCCTTTTCGATGGCTAGGAAGTCGTTGGAGCGGGGCCTGTAGCCGCTGCCGATCTGCATGTTAAAGTCGTCGAGGGTGGTCTCCGGCTTTACGTCTAGAAATTCCCGGACGAGCAACTTGATGCCGTCCCGGTCCGTCGCTACGAGGTTCGAAGGCTTTTCGGCGGCGGCGGCGGCGGCCGCCGCCGCCTACGTCCAGGGCCTTGACGTCGAGAACGAAGCGCCGCGCCATCTCCTCGTTGACCAAGCCGTGGAGCCGGCCGTGTATCAGACGGTTCAGGTGGACGGGTACTGACTCACACAGCAATTCAGCTTGTCGAGCTATGGGCGTCGCAGGGTGTTGGGTTCCTCCGAGACCTCAGTGCACAGTACTGAAAAGGTGTCGGCCATGCCGTCAGACCTCGACGTCGAAGGGAGAAGGGCTCACTCGTATAGCCCCATGGTCCCCGGGCACAAAACATGCCAAGGTTTTCGCACTTTGAATATCAGTGGTAAAACCGGTATACGTCCATCATATCGTTCTGTTCCTTGTCGATGTTAGACTGATGAACAGCGAGTAGAACTATGGCGCGGGCGGGGGAGAAGGTTTCCAGGCCTGACATTGCGATCCCGTTTGACCAGGGCAAGAGGCAACCGACAATGAATCGGGATGAACCGACGTGGAACTGTTGGGCACGCGGGAGTCGTGCAGAGACTGTTGCTTCCTGGGACAAGGCTCTTGCGGCCTGGGAGTGCTATCCCTCTCTTCATGGGCATCATCTCAGCTGGCTGCTGCAGAAAGCTCGCCCTTACTCTGCTCAACTGCGCGCGGGGCTTACACGAGACTGCAATCTTTGTTGCTCGGCGACGAGCTTAGTTTCTCGTCCTCGTGGTGATTTATAGTCTGAAGCTTGAGAGCAGTGTATACCGAATCGACTCCGTCATGCGGCGTGCCATTCATACGGCTCCGAGGCCTTTTCGCCCTTCGGGCTGAATGACATCGATATTCGTGAATTACGCAAAGGGTTGAGAGCACTCTCTTTCCAACACGTGAATCCAACAATTTTCGTCCCGCCACTCTGGAGTGCCTCTTGCAATCTTGACGCTTTCCTCCATCAGCCCTTTGCCAGCTTTCCCGGAATCACTTCCAGCGCGAAGCCGTCTGAGTTGAGGATAAACTTGATTCGGCCGAGAGGGACAGCTGGTCACCGGCTATGCTAGAGTACTGATCCATACCATTCATCTCTTGGCAACCCAGTTCCTGTACGTCCTGTTGTTCTTTGGGACGTTTTCTCGGGAGCAGTACGCTTTGCGCAAGATGTCTCCTGCTTGCCTTTCTTCTACCACCGATTCTACTTACTGTTGCCAGGTCTTCAAGCAAACCAACACGGCTGACTTGCCTTTCTCGTTGAGGCACGCCCGTCTTGTCGGACCACATGAAGCCGCACAGGGAATGCACTCCATTTCCTATCATCATCCGCCCCTAAGCATCTCCAATCTCGCCGACCGCCTTGTCAAGCCAGCGATATACCGCAATCGAGGTTAAGGATAGGCCAAGGTCGGACTTTTCTCTATTGTCTCTGACGCCGCTGCATCTGGTTTCAAAGCGTCGTCTGTCCACAACACGCAGCTGTCTTGCGCTCGAGTTCAAGGTCTTGAGGGTGGCTGCTTTCATTGATTGAGGACGTGACGAAAAGCCTTCGTGCCATGTTGGGCAGCTTTCGAACGCCGAAAAACTACGTATCAAGAATAGAACTGAGACGGCCGCCCATTGCCAATTGGTATGCAAGAAGCAAACCAACAAAGATCTACAGAACCACATCGCAATACATGGTCATGTCGTTGCCGCCAGTGCCCGCTAAGGTCAGGGTGCAAGTGGCGCAATGATCACTTCGCCTGACAATGTGAGGCAGGTAGTCTTTACAGAGTACGAATGCCAAGTAAAAGACAGAGAGGTACGCTACGATCATTGATATTGAGGCAATAATCAAGTCACGTGAAGTGGCAAGGCAAAATACCTTTAAAGCAGCTGAAGGTATACGGAAGCAAGAGATTTAGTTTCAATCGTTTGAGCATAAATTTTAGAAGGGGGGGGGGTCCTGACTTATGACAGGCAACAAAAAGATCAACGCTATGACCGTGGCAGGGCTCGAACCTGCGACCTTCTCGGGATCAAGTGCACATACTTGTGAACGAGAAATCATAATCCACTAGAACACACAGCCGGATTGTTGGTATCCACGTTCAAAATTGATTACTAGTATCTCTCTTCACAAACATCATCACACACTACTTGGGCTTCGACTTTCATCGATATCAGACTTCTCAGCCGAACTATTCCCTAGGGTTGTAGTGGTAAATTCAAGACATAGATGCTGCACGCGTTGATTTAACTGCTGCCCGGTAATCTATCTTGAACCGCATGGTTATTTTATTCGCGTTCAAGGGTTCGATCGAACGCGAATCTACAGTCAACCACGCAAACGTCCAGCCGCTATCAATATCACAACCCCAAAACTCACACAAAGTCAAGTAGACAAGGAATCCTAGCCACCATAACACGCAGCCGGAGTCGCGAACGGGAACGGCTTTTCTCAATCCCAAAATCGTTCCTTGATTGATTGAACGGCATCTGGCGATGTTTCTTTGACGGGCGACATCTTGATAGCTCGACAGGTGCCCAGTCCTCTTGGGTTAGGTTTTTGGCTGGGTTGTGCCAACATGAGCTTGGACTTGGTCCAAGTCAACACATAACAACCAACCCCGATGAACCGGCAGATACACCCCGTACAACTGCGCAAACACATTGAATACACCTGGACTGTTGTCTTCCAGAGCGGGAGGAAGACTTTGTAAATGCCGTCGACTACTTCACAAGACTGAATCCGAGTTGCGGAAACAGCCTCGGGAGCGTACTGGGCAGGTATGGCGGCACACCATAGTTAAGCCGGTACCGAAAACCGCGACTAAAGCAACCCCACAATCCACACAAAATTGAGCGAGCAGCAGGAGGGGTTGAGCAGTGACGCATCCCGTGGATCTCAGCTCGAGGGGGGAATTTCTTCATCAACCAACAGAGACAAAACGACACACGCCCAATCATGACGCGATTCCGCCCCTGCATAGACCTGCACGCCGGGCAGGTGAAGCAGATCGTCGGCGGCACGCTCGACAGCACGACGGCGGAGCTCAAGACCAACTTCGTGTCCCAGCACCCGCCGGCGCACTTTGCGCGGCTGTACAGGGACAACGGGCTCACGGGGGCCCACGTGATCATGCTGGGGCCTGGCAACACCGAGGCGGCGCGGGAGTCGCTCAAGGCGTGGCCGTGCGGGCTGCAGGTCGGGGGAGGCATCAACGACACAAACGCGAAGGAGTGGATCGACGCGGGCGCCGAGAAGGTCATCATCACGTCGTACCTCTTCCCGGACGGGCGGTTCAGCCAGGAGAGGCTGGACGCGGTGCTCCGGGCGCTGGGCGGCGACAGGGACAAGCTCGTCATCGACCTAAGCTGCCGGCGGCGCGGGGACGACAGGTGGTTCGTGGCCATGAACAAGTGGCAGACCATCACGGACATGGAGGTCAACCAAGGTGCGTCCTTCATGAGGCTACTGCCACGCGGTCGGGTTTTTCTTTTCTTTTTGTCATTTCAAGGTTTCACTTTTTGCGCCTGTCAACGAGCGTGTCAACCAATGGCCGGCTGACGAAAAGCTTTTGCGACGACGGGCAGAATCCATCAGGGTGCTGGAGCCGTACTGCTCAGAGTTCCTCATCCACGCGGCGGACAACGAGGGTCTGCAGAAGGGCATCGACGAGAGGCTCGTGGAGCGGCTGGCCGAGTGGTGCAGTCTGCCCGTCACGTACGCGGGCGGCGGCAGGAGCCTGGAGGACCTGGAGATGGTGAAAAAGCTCAGCAGGGGCAAGGTGGACCTGACGATCGGGAGCGCGCTGGACTGTTTCGGTGGCAACGGGGTCAAGCTGGAGGAGTGTGTCGAGTGGAACAGAGTCCAACAGTAGGAGAAAGTAAAATAAACGAAGTGAACCAAAAAAGAGAGGAAAAGAAAAAACAAGAGGGGTTGGGAGAGGGACAGTAGCATCCATCCATCGGTGAGTACATCACATTAAAAGTCAAACATGGGAAGAGAAGCCTCTCCAAGACTCGGGGTTGGAGTGGGATGACAGGCGTCAAGTCCGGCGACAGCCGTGCGACTGGTACACATCAGGCGCGGGGGACGATGCCGTTTCACCCAGTGCGACGAGCAGCGACGGGGTGCACGCTAGGAAGGACGAGATGAAAGGAATAAACACGATGGGGGGTTTGTAAAACGCACCATGTCGGCGGGTGTGCCTAGCTCGCCGAGCCTCCCCTCTGTCTGCGTGCCGATACGACCGGCGGGCGGGTTTGTCTGAGAGATATACTTACGTACGCCGATCGTACATGTATGTGGGCGTCTATGTGGTGCCCTGCACGATGGTGTGCATCGGATCGGAAACCTGCTCGGGTTGTTGTTGTTATTGTTGTTGCTGTTGTTTTTGCCCCTCTCTTCGTCACTGCTCCTCTCTTGGGGCTGAAGGGGAGGGACCATTTGGTGCTCCTCGCTCGCCGGAGACGAGGGGGAAGAGGAGACTGGCTGGAGTCGAGTCCGGCTGGACTGGGAAGTCAATCCATCCATTGCGGCGCCAACCGGGTTTCTTCTCGAAAATGGCCTTGCGCCGGCGGGGGCGGGGACAAGAGAGGCTCCAGGAGCAAAGTCCGGGCGATCAACTCAAGTCTTGCAACGGGGGGTGGGGAGGGGGCACCCTTATACACGTGAAAATTGTTGATTCGGGACTGTGAGATGGGAGGAGAAACAGTAATAACAACAACAATAACAACAACAATGGCTGACCAGAAGAGGGGGGGAAAAAAAAGTCCACGAGAATGTGACGGGAAGTCGCATGGGCGGGCCTTGGCAGTCGCCGACGGCAGCAAAGCAAAATTTTGAGCGACAGCAACAACAACATCGGGTAGATAGGTAGCACAACAACAACAACAACAACAACAACAACAACAGAGTGGCCCAAGCCGGCGAGGCTTTGTCGTTTCCTCCAAGTCCACGGAGGGGTATGGCATGGCGATGAAAACAACACGCCAGCAACCCTGGCAAGCACGGGCAGAGAGGGGAATCCATGCATCCATTCATCCATGATGATCCCAGCTCTCGGACTAGTGTAGAAAGTAAGAAGAAAAGGAAGAACAAAAAGCATAAAGTGCCCACCGACCCCATCGGAGGTGATGCGCGCGATACGATACGATGGGGAGAAGCACGACATGCGGGAGCCAAAAAGTGTCCAGGGGAAGGGCTGGTTTCTTCCTGCCCTACTCCAAACCTAAACTAACCGCCTACCTAGGGACGAATAGCTAGCTTCGACACCGCCGCACCAAGCCAAGTGGACTCCGGGATGGGTAGGATGACGATGACGATGACTTGACTGTGACTGTAACAGACGACGGCTGCGAGAACCCATGCTCTTAGCTCCTGTTGGCCCGGCGAGGGATCTTGGTGCAACAACAACAAGTCAACAACGGGGAACGACGAGGGAGGTGGTGGGCCGCCGTAGGAGGTGAGCTTGGTGCTTGGAGAAACCAGGCTGTTGTTTGACAGCTCCTGCCGGTTTTCTTTTCTCGTGCCTACTCTGTAGGGGCCTTCGTACGTGTCTCAGCATCCTGTATCCGTACCGTCTCTTCAAGCGTCCAGCAGCGGCGCCTCGGGTGCTTGCTTTTTGGGGTCCTCTTTCGTCGTTCTCCCTGCAGATGATGCTGCAGCAACTAACAAGACGGAGAGATGCCGTGCCAATCTGTTGCGAGGACCGGCCGGCCCTAGTGTACTAGGTAGTAGCTAGGTAGGTACTACCATGAGGGTACATATTTTGCCCAGTGGTTCACCATCGGTATTTCGGGCACCGAAGCATAAGACTTGCTCGCCAAAACCAGGAATCGCATCGTGAAAACCGCTGAAGCGCATACCTACCTGCCTTAGGTAAGACAGGTAGTAGGTATCTTATCTACCTAGGTAGATAGATACCTACCTACCTACAGAGTAGGTATCGGAAAGATTGAGCACGTGCAGCAGACTCTCTCACCCTACCTAGGGTCCTACCTAGGTACACAACGACAACCGCCGCCCACAGCCACCCCGGTCGCCGCCCGTAGCCCGTCGTCGACTTCCCCTCTCCCCAGTGGTCCGCTGCCAACAACCCCTCGCCTCAAGCCTAGCGTGCTAGTCTCTCGTCCTCCCTTCACCCCTGTTCCCGCCTGAAAATCGCAACTGAACAACAACGTCGCCAGGAGCAACGCTGCCGACAAAGAGCGGTCTTCCTTGTTTGTTTACACCTCCCGTCGCGCGCACCAATCATCGCCGCCCCGCCTCAACCTCAACTCATACCGCCCCGTTGCCCTTAAACAACACTCGACCACGGTCGACGCATCACAACACCCGTCTCGTCCACCCTTTTGTTGTTTCTCAACCCACAACCGCCGTCAGGAACGCTACGAGCTATCGTTGTCTGCACTTTTGGCAACATCGCCCTTTTTTTTCTCCTTCGATTTTTTTTGTCCTCGGTGTGTGTGCGTGTGTGTGCCGCCGCCGCCGCCGCCGTTGTTTCGCGCCGCCCCCTCACCTCCCTCCCCCCTCCACGGCGGTCATCCAGCATCTCCATCTCGCTTCTGCCACATTCCAGTCAATCATACCCCGAACACCATTCGATTATGACCAGAACCGGCATCTGATAGCACATCGCCCCCTCCTTGATTTTCGAGAGGCGACGGACCAGAAAAGTCAAATCATCCATTCTAGTAGACATTCGACACGCGTTTTCCCCTTTGTATCCTGCGAGAGCCAGCCAGAAAAAGCCTTACGAGGATCACCCCCCGGGACAACTGCAGCAGAGCCTGCAGGTCTACCTTACCTTGTCTTTTCGAGTACTGATCGCCATCACCATCGACGTCGATTGCCACCCCTCAATGCGCTTGCGCAGTCACGAATATATCACACAGAATGGCTTCGTCTGAAGAACCTGTAAGCTGCCCCTTCACTTACCTAGGCGTTGCCGGGAGCCCGCCTGTCTGTCCGTCGCTCTCCCACTAACATACGCCCTCTTTTCAGGTGCACCCGTTGCGCATCTCCAAGGGCAGCAGCACTCCGGGATCGCCCCCTGCCGCCAAAGCGAACACGGGCATCCCTCGCCCCCTTTCAGAGCTTTCTCCTTCGGACCACAGAAGGAACTCACCCAGCTGGAAACAACCGTCCAAGGTGAGCGGATCGTGTCTCAGACAGGCCCTTATCCAGGATTCCATCTAACAAAAGTGGTCTAGAAAATGACTCTCAATACCGACTCCTCTCCATTCCAGTCGTCCCCGCTGGAGACCACCACCTCGCCGAGGCTCTTCTGGCAGAAGCGCAACCTCGACTCCATCAGCACAGAGAACAGCGGTTTGTACGGCGGACGCCACGGCTCGCCTTCACCCACTCGCCGCACCTCCATCGAGCGCCTCCAAAGGGCTTCGCGCGTCAAGAATAGCAACATCCTCGCCCTCGAGCAGAAGCAGGAATACGACCCTGCCAGAGTGCCCCAAGTCGAGCGCCCTCTAGCTAAGCATCAGGGGAGCTCGTTCGACGGAACAACAACCATCATCAATGGCCTCCGATCCTCCGATTCTCTGAACAGAGGCATCGGCCACCAGCGCAACAACAGCAAGTCGAGCATCCCCATCTACAGCCCGGCCCCGAGCCCGACCAAGACCGCCACACCAATGCAGGCCGCCCCTTCCAACCCGCCGCGCAGCCCCGCCAAGGAGCAGGGCTCGTCTCCGATCAAGTCGTCTCTCTCCAGGAGCAATTTCAAGAGCAGCTTCGACCCCGAGACCGGTACCTGGTCGGCCGATACCTCGTTTGATGACCGCGAGCTTCCTTCCGGCAAGTCACTTCACCGACACGCCAAGAGCGTCACCTTTGATGCCGCCCCCCCTCAGATCAACGAGTATGAGATGGCCACTCCGGACATCTCTTCTATCGGATCCAACTCGCGTGAAGGCAGCTTCGAGTCCATGGAAGACGAGGACGAAGAGGACGGCCACTATCACTTTGGCGATCATGACATGGAGGGAGACAGCTTTGACGCGTCGTTAGAAGATACGGACAAGACGCCAGTCGTTGGCCCCGACGACTGGAGACAGTCCGCCGAGCGCATGGAGGAGGACCCTTTTGAGGGAAGCCCGATGCCCGATGCTCTTCCCCCGCGTCTTGGCCGCCCAGAACACACGCGATCTGACTCTTCCACCTCGGACCACCGGCCCCTGCCCCCTCTTCCCGGCATGGGCTCTCCCGCTCGCAGCGAGTCCCGCTCCTCGCCCGGTCTATCTGCCACCGCGGAGAGGATGATTGGCGCTCATCGCAGCCTGCCGTCGCCTCCGCCGGCGGCCACGACCAAGACTGAGATCCAGAGCATCGGCAATGGCAAGATGACTCTCGAGGAGAGGTTAAAGCTCATGATGCTCTCGGATGACCACAAGTCCGCCAACGAGCAGCAGAGAGAGCGCCGCCTCCGTCGGGGCACTCAGCGCGACAGAATCCAAAGCCCTGCCTCGGATTCCGAGACGGCCGAGTCGAGCATGCTCTCCCTCGAGGCCGACGAGGCTGATGATACCATTGGCGACATCTCGGCTCTCGAGGACTACGAACTGCCTACTCGAATCTCTCGCGAGTCCATCATGCGCCGCGTCAACGGTGGTAACGATGATCAAGGAGTCGACTATTTCTCGTCGCCGGCGGCCAGCTCGAGTCCCGAGCGGCCGAGCCCAGAGCGCCGCCTTCCTCTGCCTCTCGACCCGGACGTTCCCATACCTTCCACCGAAGACTCGATTCTGGATGATGTCTCCGAGCTCAGCGACGAGGGCAGTGTCATCATCCACCGCGACGAGGCCTCAGATGCCGAGACCGAGTCCATCACAGACCTCTACGCGCGGTCTGACATTGGCGAGAACGACGCGGATTCTGCCAGCCACTACTCGGATGGACCGGCTCGCGTGCCCGAGGTCACACATGTCGCCGACCAGGAGGTCCTCACTCCTCGTGCCGCGAGCCCGGCCTACCAGTCCTTCGATATGGCATCTGAGATAAGACCTTTGGAGCTCAAGTCAGACAAGGCTGGCAACGTGTCCGACGAGGAGGCCGACACCGCCGCCCGTGCTTCAGTCAAGGAACCCACGCCGGAGCCCGAGGTCACGCAGATTTTCGAGCCAGAGGCTGATTCCGAGCCCGAGCCTGATATTGAACCCGAGGCCGCGAAAGCGTCATCGCCACACGTGGACGCTGCCGCGTCTCTCGACACTCCACCTGCTGAGCGCAAGCACAGCCTTCCCGAACTGAAGGATGACGGCAAGGACAACGAGTTTTCCAAGGGCCTGCAGTCGTTCATGCTGCCGCCGCCTCCGGAGCCTTCCGCACAAGAGGTGGAAGAGCTTCAGCCGCCGCCCAAGATGACGGATATGCAGGCTCAAATGCAGCGGCCCTCCACTCCCAAGCATCTCTCCAAGCCCGACTACGATGGCTCTGGATGGGGCGACCCGGAGGATGAATATGATGAGGAGCCCGGTACGCCCGAATCCGTCATTCATCGTCCGATGTCCTCCGACGAGGAAGAGGAGTCGGAGATCTTCGACGAGCCGCCCATGGAGTCGCCCGCGATCCCCGAGCGACAAGCAACCATCAAGGCCTCTGGATCCAAGTTGAAGACGAGACCATCCAACACGCCTTCTGACATCATTGCCATGAGAGAAGCCCGGCGCCAAGTTAGTCGCGAGGTGCCTGACATTCCAGCTATTCCCGAACGCCACCGCAACAGACTCTCGAGGGATCTGCAGGGAGAGCCCACCATCCTCGATGAAGACCTGGTGATGAAGCGCCACTCGAGCTTCAACAAGCGCAGCCTAACATTGGATCTTGACTTTGGCCTCAGTCTCGATCAGGATTTTGACCGGGTCATCGAGGCACAAAAGGTTGCTTTTTCTCAACAAGTACATGATTCTTCTCATATCGCAAGTGGCGGCCCGAGCAGACAAGCGTCCAGGCCGGCTGTCGCCACGAGCAAAGTCAAAGCCGATCAAGCAGGAGCGAGGTCACTGAATGCTAACACCAAGAACCAGCGCGGTTATCTCATGCGACAAAACACAAAGGTGGTCACGGCGAGCGACAAGGAATCCTCCGCCATGTGGAAGACTCGATCAGCCGGCAACTCCCCGGTTAAGGCGGAACGTCCTCAGTCGTGGACCGTCGAGCCCTGGAATGGTAGACCCAGGCAGAAGAGCGTCAGGCGCCGTCCCCAGACCAGCGGGCCGGTGCCGCCTATGCCCGGCCAGGAGAGCAACGCTCAATCTCTCAACCCCTTGGCCGAGGAGGACCTGAACCCTGAGCTGGCCACCGAGGAGAGCGGCGAGCGCGGCCGTCTCTTTGTCAAGGTTCTTGGAGTCAAGGACCTCGACCTTCCCATCCCCAGAAGTATGCCAACCCCCTCCCCCTCCGCAGGCCTGCAGACGGCTGACCCATCCCAGACGAGCGCACCTGGTTTAGCCTTACTCTCGACAACGGCGTTCATTGTGTGACGACGGCCTGGCTCGAGCTGGCGCGCAACGCGCCCGTCGGCCAGGAGTTTGAGCTTGTCGTGCCGAACGACTTGGAGTTCCAGCTCACTCTCAACGTCAAGCTGGAGAAGCCCCTGCCGAAGAAGGTCATCGTGCAGTCTCCTACTAAGGCTAGCAAGCCAAAGACGTCTACCTTTAGCAGGGTGTTCGCGTCACCCAAGAAGCGCAAGGAGATGGAGATGCGCCAGCGTGAGGAGGAAGAGCGCCTGGCGGCTGAGCAGCAGAAGGCAGCGCAGGCCAGGCAGATGAAGGTTGCGCCCACGGCCTGGGACCTGCTGTCCCCGCTCGCGGCGGAGGACGGCAGCTTCGCTCGTTCTTACGTGTCCCTCAAGGAGCATGAGTCGCGCTGCTACGGCCGTCCGTACGTTGTGGACGTGGCATGCTTCAACGAGTGGGCGACCGAGGAGGCCGCTTTCGCGTCGAGCGTCAAGAGCAAGCGTGGCAACACGGCCGTTGTTCGCCGTGCCCCGTACAAGATTGGCAAGCTGGAGCTCCAGTTGCTGTTCGTTCCTCGTCCCAAGGGATCCGCCGAGGAGGACATGCCCAAGAGCATGAACTCCTGCATCAGGGAGCTCAAGGCCGCCGAGGAGCGCCTCGCGAAGAACTGGGAGGGCCACTTGAGCCAGCAGGGCGGCGACTGCCCGGTTAGTCCTCTTCCGCGTCCGCGTTAGCCCCGAGAACCTGCTAATACTAACTTGATAACCAGTACTGGCGTCGGCGATACTTCAAGCTCGTCGGCCACAAGCTCACGGCCTACCACGAGGCCACTCGTCAACCCCGTGCCACGATCAACCTGGCCAACGCCAAGCGTCTCATCGACGATCGACGTGCGCTGACGGAGAAGGAGACAACCGGCAAGGGCGGCCGGCGTCGGCGATCCGCGTTTGCCGAAGAGGAAGAAGGTTACATGTTCGTCGAGGAGGGATTCCGTATCCGCTTCAACAACGGCGAGACAATCGACTTCTACGCCGATACGGCCGAGGACAAGGCCGGCTGGCTGCAGGCTCTTACCGATCTCGTCGGCCGTAGCGACAGCGACGACGAGGCCAGCGGGCCTCGCAAGCAGGGCAAGTGGTGCGAGCTCATCCTCAAGAGGGAAGAGGCGCTACGACGCCGGGCAGAGGGCCGAAGGGTGCACTCGCGGACGAAGAGCACTTTCAACTAAATACCCACTTCTTTTGTTCATGATTTGGCATGACGGCACGACTAGGCGACACGAAGAAACGGAGGGACACGGCATGATCTATGATTCTCTTGGACCTGGAGTTCGTGATCGGATGATCATATATGTCTTTGGTCCGCTCTTGAAACGGCTCGTGTCCGCTGGATGCGCCCTTGCCTCGATATCTAATAATTTGGCAGGCACGACGGCGTTTGGGCATTGCTTTGGATGGCGGCGGAGGAAGTTCCGGAGATTGTGTATGTGTGTGGGAGGGAGAGACAGAGAGAGAGAGAGAGAGAGAGAGCTTGTTGTGGTTGAGATTCGCACTCGGACTCTTTTGAGCATTGTTCTTGGAGTCAGGTAGCCCGTTTGGTTTGTACGTATCATATTGTACTAAAATGGGAGGTTTCCATCGTTACTCTACGGCGTTCGGCCATGGTGATTGATCAAGCTATATGTATTTGGGGCGTTGCAGCTTGTAAATGGCACCGGGGCCTGTTTATCTCGGTGAGGGGGCGCATTCGTTCATTCATGCCTTACGTGCGCCGTAGTATTAGCGTGCGCGTCGCATAAACTTGGCTGGACCCCCTGCTACGTTGTTATTCTCGTCGGTGGAGGGAGAAGCCACGGGGCGCAGCTGGCCGGGGAGTTTCACCCAGCCAATCTGGTAATAACATAAGTGTACAGAGTACAGAGTATCCTTAAGGATACAGCTGTATGAATTGCAGGTGAGGTGGGTACGTACCCCATCAGAGCCAGTTGATCGCTCGCTACCCGAATTGCAGTGGGTTTTTAAGAGCAGCAGAACCGAAGCGGCAGCAGCAGCAGCACCTCATCTTGCCGCTAAGATATTAGTGATTCGTTAATTGGGAGGCCCGCCTTCAACAGCTCTCAGCTATTACACCGAACCCTCCTCCCCTTTTGGATCACCAAACGATCGCAGGCTGCGTCGTCGCATTTCCCGCCACAGCATTGCATATCGTCTGCATCTCACACTCCGAATCCCCTCCCCTACCCTTCCCGCCACCCGGATCCCCACTACAACACATCTTTCCCAATGGCGGGCCGCTTTGTGCGAGCGTCGAAATATCGTGGGTCTTTTTTGTCGCAAGCCGCCTCGTTGCGCCGCACGGAGCTGACTGCTGACGCTCGACTCCTTCTCGTCCAGGACACGTCTTTGGCAAGCCGACCCGCAAGGAGTTCTGCTATGACAACCTTCGCATTAGCAGAAATGCATGGGACACCAACTTGGTGAAGGTAAGGGGTTCTCCGAGACAATTGATTGGGTCGAGACTGGGGTGAGAGATAGCGAACTGACCGGAAACCCCCTACATCTAGGCCAACCCCGACTACCTCTCGGTCAATTGGGAAGCTGGCGGCGGCGGCGCCTTCGCCGTCATCCCTCTCGGCGAGACGGGCAAGGTCCCCGACCAGATCCCGCTGTTTCGCGGCCATACTGCCACCGTCCTGGATACCGACTGGTACGCCGATCCCTACGACTGCCCGGCACGGATACCTCCTCCGGTTCGCATACGAGGGGCGCACGCGACAGAGACACTGACGATTACGTTTTAGGAACCCCTTCAACGACCGCGTCATCGCGTCCGGTTCCGAGGATGGGAAGGTCTTCATCTGGCAGGTCCCCGAGAACTTCACCCTCTACACGGATGCTGAGGAGCCCGCCGACGTCTCCCCCGTCGGCAAGCTTGCCGGCCACTCGAGGTTCGTCGATGCGATCCCCTTCCCCACTCACCCCTCTGATCTTGGACTGAGAGACTGACGAACGGTATACAGAAAGGTTGGCCAGGTCCAGTTCAACCCCGCTGCCGAGAACATCCTCGCGTCCGCGTCCGGCGACTTCACGATCAAGCTCTGGGACATCAACAGCGGCTCGTCCACCCACAGCCTTAAGCACAACGACATTGTACAGAGCCTGTCGTGGAACGCCAGTGGTTCGATGCTGGTGACGACGTCCCGCGACAAGAAGATCCGCGTGTGGGATGTTCGCGCCCAGAAGCCGATCCACGAGGCCCCTGGCCACCCAGGCGCCAAGAACAGCAGAGCCGTGTGGATGGGCGAGCACAACCGTTTCGCCACTGCCGGATTCTCGCGCATGAGTGAGCGCCAGCTCGCCCTGTGGGAGCCCGGTCGCAATGAGCCCATTGGAGGCTTCTCCATGCTGGATTCGATCTCGGGTGTCATCATGCCTTTCTGGGGTTGGTGTTCTCGTGGTTGACGTGATGGATAGGCCAAATGCTGACTTTCGGGCAGACGACGGATCCAACTGCTTGTATCTTGCCGGCAAGGGGTGAGGGAGTGTTTCCGGCAGCATGGGCTTGACATCATCTTACTGACTAGCGACGCAGTGACGGCAACATCCGCTACTACGAGTACGAAAACGACAAGTTCGAGTACCTGAGCGAGTACAAGTCCGCCGAGCCCCAGAGAGGCATTGCCTTCGTTCCCCGCCGTGGCATTAACGTAAGATGGCAAACGAAGTAGCGCACTGGGAGGTTGAGCCCTAACAGAGCTTTTTAGGTGCACGAGAACGAGGTTATGAGAGCATACAAGACGGTCAACGATACCTACATCGAGCCCATCTCCTTCACCGTCCCCCGGAGAGCCGAGACCTTCCAGTCCGACATCTTCCCCCCTGCTTCTGGTCTCAAGCCTGCCGTCAGCGCCAAGGAGTGGCTCGAGGGCAAGGAGGGCATTCCCACCAAGATCGACCTCGAAAGCGTGTATGAGGGTACTGCTCCCAAGGAGGTTGCCTCTGACTACAAGCCCCCTGTGATTGCCTCTGCTCCCACGCCAGCTGCCAAGCCTGCGCCGAAGCCTGCCCCTGCTCCAGAGCCTACCCCGGTCACGCGCTCGCCGCCGCCTTCGATGAAGGAGCAGCAGGCCTCCATCTCCAACATGGCGTCCAAGTTCAAGGACAACGAGCCTGCTGAGCTGGAGGATGATGATGACAACTCTAGTTTCGAGGAGGTACAGAGACCAGCTCAGCGCGCTGCTGCTCCTGCGGCTGCCCCTGCCCCTGCCCCTGCCCCTGCCCGTGTCGAGCCCGCCAAGATCCCTCCCCCTATCAAAGCTGCCTCCCCCCCTCAGATCAAGTCGCCTCCCGCCCAGCAGTCGCCTGTCAAGCCAGCATCGGCCAACTCGCCTGCATCCTCGACACACATCGAGTCATCCCTGGATCAGATTAGACAGATGCTTGAGCAGCAGACCAAGCTCATCAACAAGCAGAACGACAAAATTAGCCACCTTTCGGCTGAAGTTGAGGGGCTGAAGCGTAAGGTGAACGCCGGAGGGTCGCAGGATCAGAGCGAGAGGATCAGACAGTTGGAGCTTGAGCTTGAAGCTGCACGCTCTTGAGGTGATTTCTGGTGTAGGTGAAGTGCATCCAAGAGGGGTGTCTGCGTTGATGTGGAGGAGTGTGCATCAGGGGTTGGAAAGATGTGATGGAAAAGGGGTTTGGGATGGATAGCAAGCAGTGTTTGTCACAAGCAGAGTTGGTTTGGTGTTATACGTATTTTGTTCTCTTCTCACCAGTCTCAAGGCACATGTAGACAGGTCTCATGTGGCCCAAGATCTATCAATTCTTTATAATGATTGGCTTTCAACATAAGCTGGAGCTGTGCTGAATGTCTGTGTTTCTGTTGTTGGTTTCATCCAGCTCATTGGATGTGAGTTCTTGGACCATGAGTGGAAATGGTTGGGAGTAGTTTGACGTCTCAGGATGTGTCACATCTAGGGAGCTCCTTTGACGTTCGGAGTTGAGGGCATGCAGGCGTGGTTCCTTTCATCTCATGTTGAATTTGTGTCTGACGAACTCTTCGAGGAACAGAGAGGAGGCAGGTACTTAAAGTTTGAAAGATCATGTTGATGTTTGGGCTTGAAGGGTTCTGACAGCGTTGACGAGGGGAGCCGTGGCTCCCAACATCATCCCACCAAGGCTGAAAAAGCTTTGACACCGTTTACCCCACCACAGCCCGCAGGACCCTCCAGCCACAGCTCTGGCAAGGCTGAGGGGGGAGGGATTGGGGGACCCGCTGAAATTTTCTGGGAGGATGGATTTGAGCTGCATGCAGCCTTTCGCAGTCTTTTCTGCAGTATTTGCGACAGAAACCACCCTGGCACAACCACCCAGCCCGACTTGAAGTCGCAAGCTTGAAATCAAGAACCTCTTGCATTCTTCTAATACCAATACTTTACACACGGCCCAGCGACGACGAGTGCATCCCCCCCTGCGAGCCAAACCGGGAGGACGATGACCTCCATCTTGGGGAAGCGCAAGGCGCCCTCCTCCTCCTCCTCCGCCGCCGCCACCCAAACCGGCAAGTCCCTCTCGACTAGCTCCGGAAAGAAGAGCGCTGGAGCGGTAAAGACTGCGACGGCGACCCCGTCTCTCAAGAAGAGGAAGAAGAGCCTCGAGACCGTGAGGAACCCCGCCAGCGCGACCAAGAAGACCACGGCGAAGTCGAACAAGGCCGGCGAGAAACAAGAAGAGGGGGTAGAAAAAGGAGAAGAAAAAGAAGTGGACGAGTCGCTGCTCTCCGCGCAAGAAATCTTCCGACGGCACTTCGAGGCGCAGTTCAAGCCCCTCGGGGAGCCGGGGCGGAAGAAGGGGAACAAGAAGGCCAAGGCGAGAGCCGCGGCCGTCGAGATTCCGGGCGGCGACGGCGACAGGGGCTCCGATTCGGACGGTGACGTAGAGGTCGGGGAGGGCAGTGACGAGGACGTCTTCGAGGACGAGGGCGCCGACGGGCAGGAAGGGGAAGGGGAGGATTGGAGTGGACTCTCTGGCGAGGATGGTGAGTCCGACGAGGAAGCCTTTTGCCCGTGCTACTGCTGCTTCTTTTTTTCTTCTTTTTTTTTTTTTGGAGGGCAGGGCGTCCGGTGTCGGGCTGCGATGAGATGAATCTGTTTGCTGACGATATCCCCCTTTTGACAGAAGACGACTCGGGCTCTGACGAGGAGGACGAAGACGACCAAGAGAAAGAGGACGACTACGAGGAAGACGACGACGACGACGACGACGAGAACCCCGTGATCGAGGTCGTCGACCACACAAACTCCAAACCCCAAGCCGTCGCGAGCATGAGCAAGCGAGAGCTGAAAGCCTTCATGGTATATGTCCTCCCCCCTCCTTGCTTGCTTTCCCCTTTCCGATCTGTACAACCTTATGCACACACACACACATACACACACATACAAAGCCATCCATCCTAACACACATCACCCAGTCCTCCAAACCGCCATCCCAAACCGATCCGAACCCCTCCGCGGCGCCCGCCGCCCCCGCCGACCCGGACGACGAGAACGACAAGTCCATGCTCGCCAACGACCTCGCCCTCCAGCGCCTCCTCTCCGAGTCCCACCTGCTCTCGCGCCACACAATCACCCCCTTCTCCAACCCGACCGCCGCCTCCAAGACCTTCTCCGAGGGCAAGCTCCGCCAGCGCCAGACGGACCTGCGCACGCAGGCCCTCGCGCGCGGCGTCTCGGGCGTCTCCTCCCTCTTCACCCAGGAGAAGATGCCCATGGCCTTCCGCAAGGGCATGGTCGCCGTCGCCGCCAACAAGGAGGCCAAGCGCCGCCAGCAGGCCCGGGAGAACGGCATCGTGCTCGAGAGGGAGGCCCCTGCCGCCCGGGGAAAGAAGGCCAAGAAAGCCGGGCGCCGCGGCGAGAGGGGCGTCGACGGGCCCGAGGTCGGTCGCATGCGCGGCGCTGAGCTGCGGCTTAGCGAGCGGGACGTCCAGAATATCGAGGGCAGCGGTGGCGGCAGAGGCGGGAGGGGCGGGAGGGGTGGACGCGGTGGCGGCAGGGGACGTGGGAGAAGGTAGATCGGCATGTATTGATGGCGCCCGGGGGCAAGGAAGCACGAAAGCTTGATAGTCCTTCCTTTAGAACGTCATACTCGAAAGAGACAGCAAATGCCCAGCATGCCCGATTCATCGAGTCAAGAGGATATCATGTAAAAGCGCACATTTGGGAATGTACCACAACTTCCATGCAGCAGCTTATGTCACGTTTTGGAACCTACCATCCTTGATGACATCCATGTTTAAGTATCATGGCCTCCATCATCTCAGTACACAAAAGATTATATGATCAACATGTTTCAGCATTTAACTTTGCTTCGTGGTTCTGACATGCTCTGTGCAGCACTCTTCAAAGTTGCCCACCAACGTTCTCTCCTTCCCTGGTATCATCCGGCCTTCCTGACATGTCAAAGCGTGCCCATCCAGCACAAGGGAAAAGAAACAAAATATGTATATACATGTGCGAGTCGTTTCTCTTCTTCGCATATCGACCCTAAGCTCATGCATGAAATCTCCCCTTTCGACGGGGTACAAATGCGCTTCGAGATCTTCCCAGTCTCTCCATACGCATTTCTATGTCTGCGAATTTCCTTTTTTTACGTCTGGGACCAACGGCCAGACTCGATGCTGAAAACACCAACTGGAAATGAAGAAAAAGGATGGAGAGAAATACGCCCGGTGCCAAAGGAGCAGGTAGCCCAGTCGCTGACGCGTGCCGAAAAATCCATGTCTGGATGGATAAGAAAAAAAAGAAAAGCTCCCGACCCATTCCGAACCGTTTGTCATAGCCATGCCGCCCTCTAAGTAACACCGTGTCGAACGAAACGTAACTCCAGTCGTAATAAGAGCTTTAGCTCAAAGGATGCCGTCTCACATAATGGCGCTCGCGTTCATTGCCGGCTGGCTAATTGTCATCGGCATGCTGAGCGTCTGCAAGCTGTTGAACGACTGCGCCATGCCGTTGGACGTCGGCGGTGTTGAGCCGTTGGCAACGCCATTGAGCGAAGCAGTAACGTATGCGTTCTCCGAGTTGGGCGAGGCCTCCTCGAGGGAGCCGAGCTGATCTTCGCCGGAGTACTCTTCCTCCTCCTCGCCGGAGAAGTTCAGAGCAGCCTCGCCGTTCTCGCCACGGTCATGAGTACGCTTGTGTCTGTGGAAACATCCAAGTCAGTCCATGCTGCTGCGCGAAGAGGATTCTTCCCCCCCAAGTTGGTGGCGGCGTAATGATGGTGTTGGTGCTGTGGCGTGGCGGTATGGACGTTTGGTGATCATCGCTCGGGGGACTCGTTCCACATTACAACAATTCTCTTGACAAAGGAAATGACAAAGGAAACGAGATGAAGGAAAGTTGGGGCATACTGTGCTAGGTTGTCTGATCTGGAGAATGCCTTGCTACAATAAGGGCAGATGTAGGGTCTTTCTTGTGTATGTGTTCTCACGTGTCTGGAGGTTTGGTCAGATTTCAGGCAGGTCGTCTTCGGTTAATGACAAATGAAAAAAGTTAGATCTGGTTCTTACCGCTTGAGGTGCTCGAGACGCTTGAAGAGGCGGCCACACGTGGGGATAGGGCAGGAGTGGGACTTTTGGGGGTAGGGTCCAAGTTCCATGACAGTTGCGGAGCGGGCTCTGCGGACGACGCCGTTAGGGCCCTGCATGCCAGGACGCGGACCGCCGCCCATAGAACCGTCACCAGACATGTCATCGTGCTGAAGGTGGGAATAGTCTTGCTGCTGGAGGGACATGGGGTTGAGAGCGGGGCTGCCCTCGACAGTGGACAGCGGGGTACCGTGCCGGGACAGGTCGAGCATCTCCTTATGCTGCTGGCTTACCATGGACATGGCGGAGCTGCTGTAGGCAAGACCGGGTGGGGAGTTGTCTGCCGACTCGTCGCCTTCAGCCACAGGGCCGACCGATGCAGAGACCGACCGCCGGAGATCCGAATGTCTGTGCTGGTGTTGGTGCTGCTGGTGGTGCTGTTGTTGTTGTTGCTGTTGCGCAGCGGCGTGGACGGTGGCAGCGGCCATGGCCGACATTGAAGGCGGGATGGACGAACGCCGTCTCCTCTGCTTGTATGTCGGGGACCCTTCAATGACAGAATAGACGTTGTTCGAGCCGTATGCTCTCGAGAATTGAGGGCCAGCAAGGTTTGAGGGCGGAAGCTGAATCATGCCGTTGAGACCATTGACGTTGCCACCCATGTGGTCGGGGATGGCAGTGTACAGGCCGGTCTCCTCGTTCGCAATGTAGGCAGGCTCGGCAGCCATGCCCAGAGCTTGCTGAGGCGGTGTGATGGGCTCAAAGGAGATGCCCCGGTTGCTGTAGTCCTCGTACTGAGAAGAGACGAACGACGGAGCGGGGGAGTACTCAAGGCCGTAGGCGGGCATCGAGGCGTGTCTTTGGTGGCCCTGGGTCATGGGGACACCATTCTGGTTGTACTGAACGCGACCGTAGTCGGGCTCCCTCTTGACCATCTGCTGCGGGGGCATCTGCTGGGGCATGCCCATCGCTCCGTACGGCACCATGGCTTCCATACCGTCCGACATGGGGGCTACGGACTGGGGGATCATTTGCGGCGGCGGCATGTTGTCCATGGGACGCATGATGGGAGAGGTGGACTGGGACTGAGAGAAAGTCACCTGCTGGGCGTTGAAGGAGGACGAGTTGGCCTGCTGGGCCTTGGTGAGCTGCTCGTAGAGCGACTGAGACGAGTCGTACTGGAACGACAGAGCGGGTTCGCTAACGGCGACGGTGGTGGCTTCCTGGCCCATCTTCTCGCGCTTCAGATCCCGCTCGAGGGCGTCAAGAAAGAGTCTGTCGTGAGGCACGCTGTACCAGTAGAAGACCTTCTGCTTCTTTTGCGTCCGGATGCAGTTGTTCTTGTAAAGGAAGTCGAGGAAGGGGCTCTTGGGCTCTTCGAGAGAGGCATCAGTTCCCGACTTCAGGTTTCTCAGGTCGGAGAAGATGCCCTCCTCGAACTTCTTGGAGTTTTTGACCGGCCGGCCAAAGGCCTGGAACCTGAAGGAGAGGCACCTGACAATGTCTGTTCCGGAGATGTGGAAAAGGTTGTTCCAGAGCACACACGAGACGTATTCGCCTGTAGGCAGGAGGAATCTGCGGATGTACTGGTCGGGCTGCCAGTCGACGGGTGCGGAAATGAGGAAGTATTTCACTGTCAAGATGCGTCAATTGGGGTGCACTCGGGAGTGATAACCTTGGTGCACGACTTACGATTATCAACCTGCTGCAGAGCAACCTGAGCGTCGTGGGGCAACGCTTGCTGGGCCTCGGTGCTTAGCATGAAGGTCTCCGGTTTTTGGGGAGCCATGCCCGCGGCGGCATGTTGTGAGTACATCTTGTGTGATGGTCTAGGATGAGGATTGACGACGTATGTCGGTCGCGTCTGACCGGTTCGACAGTGAGATCGCTCGGGTTGGTCAACTCGGTGGTTGTTGACGGAAATAGTTGAGAGTCAAAGAGATTTGCTTTGCGAGAGGACTAGGTTCGCAAATGGTGGCAAGAAGGCGCTGCCCTATTGGATGAGAGCCCGAATGAGAGGGACTGGTGTTTCGTTTCTGTATTTTGTTTTCTTTTGGTTTTTTTTGAGACGTTGAATCGAGTCCAGCCCGGGGAAAATAATCTTTTGTTGCCTGTTGGCACTACTGTTGACCAGCACGACCCAAACTCGACCTGTAGCGAATGGTGGGTGGTTTTCTACGCAGTTGGAAGACCGTCAAGGTGCTGCGAAGAGGGAATTGACGAATTGTTGATCGGCGCTTTCGGTCTCGAAGTGGAACCTCTAAGGTCGAATGGATTAGGGGTCGTCAATGGGGGGAATCCGGACAGTAGCGGCAATGGCAAAACAAGAAGCGATAAAAATCTCGACGAAGGACCCCGCAGGAGCTGGTTGGAGACTAGACAAAAGGCTTGATTGGGTGCGGTTCCGCAAGACGCGATGGGATTCGCGATGATGGACAAGCGTGCGACGGACAATGTCTGAAGTGTCTGTCGATGGGAGGGATGATTTGCCTCGGGGTTGGTCAGTCCTGATGAGATGGGAGGGAGACACGAGGGGTGGGAGGTATGTGCGGCTCCGACGAGTAGAGAAGGGGAAGAAGAGGGAGAGGGAAGTGGAGAGGAAGAATGGAAAAGAGGGAAATGGGAAGAAAAGAAGAGTCTTGTAAGAAGAGATATCAAAAGAGGTCGGGAATGGGAGGATGGTCTGGGGGTTTAATGATTTTGGACGGGGTGAAAAAGGGAGGGAGAGGGATGGTCGGGTTCCCGGCAGGACAGGTTCAGGTTCAAGCAGGGACAAGCAATGACAAGCGAAGCGGTGCGCGGGTGCTGGCGCTGGTGCTGGTGCGGTGGTAATGGTTATGGTGGTGGTAGTGGTGCCTTGAGTGGGAGGAGGAGGAGGAGGAGGAGTAGGGGGAGGAGTAGGGGGAGGAGAAGAGCATGTACGTACACACGTAAGTACAGGAGTAGGAGTACATACGGATAAGACCAGCAGCAGCGGCAGCAAGGTACTAAGGTATGGTAGAAGCGCGTGGGCGTGGGGCGTGGCCGTGGCCGTGGCCGTGGGAGTGAGCCAAAGGCGGCAGTGGGCGAGCGAGGAGGGCACAGAGGAACAAGCCGACTTGGACAGCGACTGACTGACTGGATGGATGGGCCGGGTTGAGGAGGGTAAAAAGGCAGAGAGAGGTGCGGTGCAGGGTGGACGAAGGGGGAGGGTGTTTAAAGAAAAAGGATGGAGGGGGGTGTGGACGACACAGAGGAGGGGGAGGAGGAGCGAGGAAGGAGAGAGGCAAGCAAGCAGGGCCAGGCGAGGTACCTCGCTGTGCGTACCTGACCTGGACCGAATCGGACTGGGCTGGTGGGAAAATCAAAAAGAGACCTGGTTGAGAGATGGTTCCACGTCCACCCACAAGGACACACAATAACAACACGGGCCAGGAAGGCCAGGTCAGGTCGGGTAAGGTGTAGCGTGGGTGCAAGACAAGAGAAAGCAAGAGAAAGAGGGCAGGCGAGTGAAAGTGGGCTAGTGGTAAGTAGCCAGCCGGAACTGAAGTGGTGGTGGCATCGAGACGGAGATGCGGACTGGGGGGCTTGATTGGCATGGTGCAAGTGAGTACGGAGGATAGTGTACATCGTAGTCAGGAATTGGGCCGTGGATGGTATACCTACCTACATAGTACCACCCGGACCGGGGGTGTGAGTGGAGCGGGTGGATGGGGGTTGTGGAGACTGGGAGTTGGAGGGTGAGAGAGAGAGAGAGAGAGAGAGCGCGACAGATTGTAGTGTATGTAAGAGCGGGCGGGACCGAGAGGCAGGGTGGTGGTGGTAAGTGAGCAATTGAGGAACAGCGCGCGACAGGCACACATCGACACGGTACCAGGGTAGGCGAGGTACCTGCCTCAGTAGTACAGTACGGATACAATACAGCACTGATTCACATACACACTCACACACACACATAGAGAGAGAGAGAGAGAGTGGGAGAGAGACACAACGACAACGATAACGACAACAGGTCGGACTTTGGCGGGCAGAGGATGCCGTATCGGCTCAGGACCCTAGAGCATCGAGCATGGTGTATCCGTACCGTATTTGTCTTTCCCTCCCCTTTTTCCTGTCTCTCTCTCTGGCGATAATGGCCCCTCCGTGGAGCGCGTGGTTCAGGAGGCCCGGGAGACAACGACGGCCCTTTCTCTTCTTCTTTCCTCCCCTTCTACCTTTCTCCTCAGACTATTCTCATACGATGCACACGACATGGCAAATGTCATGTAGGTTCTTGCATGTTAACCATCCCAACCAAAGGGTGGACGGTTTGGCAGTCGAGGACAATATCCGATAGCCCATCGGCTGACTAGCTACACGGGCCTAGGGCTCTCGGGCGTGTTTGTGGGTGCATGTGTGGGTGTGCTGTGCGAGATGAGAGAGAGAACGCGAACGAATGAGTCGAAAGAAGCGTCGTCGTGGATGTGGATGAAAGTGGACGGCATCTTAGGCGAAGTGGATAGCCACTCGGCGCAAAAGCAGAGTGAGTAGCTCTCTCTCTTCAGTGCCAGAGGCGTGGCGGCAAAGACAACCCCCCGAAAGAGGGAAGGGGGACCGCCAAGTGGAGATGGTGGATGAGTGAGGAATGGGGAATGATGCGATAGTGCTGCTTGTTCCTGACGTCCCTCCCGGCGCCGATTCTGAGTCTTGCGAGTTGGTGCTGTTGTGGAACAGTACTTTGTCTTCTAGCGGAGCAGAGGAGTACAGATCCCAGCGCCCCCCAAGATTGTGAGCCGTCCCTTGTAAGTTGTGCTTGGCCCGGTCCCTCTTCAAGCCTATTCCTGTTCCTGTTCTAGGGGGCAGAGGTCGAGGTCGGGGTCGGGGTCGAAAAAATGAGGCGTAAGGGGAAGGTGCCGGCTGAAGGCCCGCTTCTCTTGTGGATCGCCGATTGGCCGGACATGGAGCTATCCTTCAGAAAACAGACTTGTTTTCTTTCCCTCGCCTTCCTTCTGGTCTGTGTCTGTGTCTCTTTGCTGCGAGAGCAGCTGGCTCTCCAACTCAGGTATGCCACTCGCTTGTCACATATCTTCGGGGGAACTAGAGACAATTTCGATTGAAATCTTACAAGAAAGAGCAAAGCAAGTAACGACAACAATAACAAGAAAGAAAGAAAAAAGACAGCCAGGGGGCGCGGCGGTTCCGTCTTGCAGTCGGCGTGGCCTTCGTGATAGGTCCTCCCGCCCACACGGGGCCGTTGGGCGGAAAGTGTAAAGACGAAGTGAGCGAGAAGCAAGAAGTGAGTTGACAAGGTCTTGCTACCAGGTTAGAAGATGGCCCAGCGGGAGAGACATGTATCTTCATGTCTCGTCCGTCCTCCCCCTCCCCTTCGTACACCATGGATTGAGTTGAGTCGGTCCAGGATAGGGTACTTTGCATTGCAGAGCGTGTGCCGCAACACGGCAGGCTCTGCCCGTAGGCTGTGTGCGTCCCCAAGAACGACAGGCGCCATGTTGCTGCATTGAAGCAAAGCAGAGCAAAGCACCACAGCGCAGAGCCTGACAGAGCGGACAGCAGAACACTGACCGGCTTTGGCAGCGACACTGACAGACACTGGCTCCCGCTCGTACACAGCCCGCCGCCGGCGGTCCCTTTTGCCTGAGTATTCTGCAGCTAACGTGGAAAGGGCCATAACGAAAGGGGAAGCATTTTCGTGGACTATGACCGCTGAGCCATGTCAGTCAATCCGTTAGACAGTCAGACATGTCTCGCGCGGTCCACCATGNCCCCCCCCCCCCCCCTGGAAGCATTGTCATGGTCCTGCCGGTGGTAGACGCGAACTCAACTGCGCTGGGTAGCGAGAACTCTCAGCCAGTCAGTGACAGTCTGTCCCTGCGTCGCCGTCCCCCCTAATAGTCCCCATCCATCCATACCACCTGCCTGCCGGCACTGTAAAAACTATGCAAGTGTCGATAACAACCTTGCTCTACTACTGTCAGGGCCTCCATCTTGACAAGGCACGCAGACATCATCCAACAAGAGAATCCGCAGCACACGCGCACAAACACACACACACACACACACAACTACCCAAAGTGGCCAAGACGCAGAAAAGAATGACACCTTCACTTGAACTGTAGTCTTCTTTCGGAACGGGCACCGCGGTCCCAACGGCTTTTGCACCGGCCAGTAGGATACCCGGGGATCGCTCGGGGACGGCGACCCGTTTCTCTCTTCTTCTTGTTCTTGTTCTTCTTCTCTCTTCGGCAAAGGCTTGTCTCTCACGCTCTCCCTACAAGAGTCAACCCGGCCCCGTCTCTGGGAAGCGAGAACGGCTTTTGGGGCCTTGGTCGACGGCCGGGCCTTGCAACCCAATCCATCTCCACTGTTCACCTCGGGATTAATATGCGCTCCCTTCAAGCCGCTGCCGAGGTGTCTAGCAGCAGATCATCGCGCCCCCTCCTCATCCATCGCCGAGCGCCACCACCACTGTCGTCTCCTCTCGCCCATCAAGCCTGCTCCAAAGGTTAAAAGGCCGGCGCCGGACCTAATCTCGATAGTCCAGGGGAATCTCATTTCCATCCCGGTGCAGATATGTCCATCATCGATAAGGGTGGGAAAGGAGGGATTCGCGCGTGCAAATAAACTCTGACCTGGCGTGACAACTGACAAGCCCGCC
>NWBT01000050.1:4382936-4394326 GCA_003386485.1 Colletotrichum lentis
CCTCCCTAAAGACCCAGATGCTGGATACATCGTAGATACACAATCTTCGTGTCATCAGGCGCCCGGTCAGGCTGCCATTTGACTCCATCGATCCATCGATCCACCCGTGCGCAATGGGTGGGGAAAAATTGGAAGGGGAAAAAAAAAAAAAAAGGAAAAGAGGAGGGGTGTGTGCCCAAAATTCCTCCTCTTCCTACCCAAGAGATTTGCGCACCATAGAAATGGCTGCGCATGAGTTCGCAAAGTGAACGGACTGCCGGGGTGTGCCATGGCACGTAATCGAAAAAGGAACTGGGGAGCCACGGAGCAGGGGTTGAAGGGGGATGGAAAATCGAGCGACGGAGTTTATTGAGGACGATCTTCTTCCTTTTGCGGGTAACTTGCCCTGAGCTCTACGGTCGTCGTCATGCCTTTTTATTTTCACTTGCTTCTTCCATTGACAGGCACTGAACGTGTACACACGAAGACCCAGTGCAAAACTACGGTTTCCGTTCGAAGCGCTGCACTCCTCCCCTCCACCCTCCCCCTTATTTCCTAGTGCTGTCCAATGTGTCCAGGAGGTGATGCTCTCCATTTGCTGTCGTTGCCCGTTGAAGATGGTTTGGCTAACGGCGTCTGGCGGTTGATGAGACGGCCACTTGGTCGCCAGTCTCAGGACGCTGATTGGGCGCATCGCAGAGGTGGCTTGAGTATGCGGGTTCATGCTGGCAGCCACGGGATACCGATGAGACAGAAAACGTGAGCAAGTACAGATACATAGATGACGGTCGTACTGGCTAGGTTGGCTGCTGGCAGCGGAGGGGACCAGGAGAAAGATCCGATCGCGGGCGAGACCTAAGTCTTCACCGGCAGCCAGCGACAAGCTGGTGACCGACTTGCTGAAGCCTGAAGGACGTCGTCGTCCGCAAGGCCTTTGTCAAGGATATTCCCCGTTCTGCCATGGACAAGGTCTGTGGTTGCTCTTCTTCTGGGTCCAGCCGACGTGGGAAGGAATGCAAACGGGTGATGATAATAATAATTAATGACAACAACAACAATAACACAAGACACCAATAGCTATACACCCTTTCCTGATGGTTGTGGGAAATGTGGCTCTGAGTATCCGTACTGTTACATTGACACTTCCATGCTTCGTCCTAGACGGACGTGTCGGTCAGTCAAACAGGCCGCCAGCTTGTTTGTCCTACTACGATGTATACCACAATCAGCCCGGCCATTTGGAGGAACCTTTGATTCATGTTCAAGAATCTCCCCATGCTGGTGGTCCACTCGGACACACACGCGCGCGCACACTCCCCCAAGATATGGGCCAAGGGCTCGTCAGGGATCTTGTCCAAATCGCATCCACTTTCGACGTTGTTGTTTGTAATGACAACAGTGACCATACTTGGGACAAACCACGGCCCAGAAACAACATGTTGATGGGTTTTGCTACAAAAGATAAGGCAAGTGAACCCTGCTCGCCAAACTACGAGTATGCAGGAATGGGAACGGGGCTTCGTCGGAGACCACGGAAGTTCGTTAACGACAGGGACGACATCTTGGTTTTTTTTTTAAGGGGCGGTAGGGGGGCCAAAGGTAAGCCTTTGAGAGACCATGACGATATCAAAACTCTCATTTACCCTTCTGTCGGGATTTGACATGTCTCCTGCACACAGGAGACAAGTCATCGCATCCCGCGAACTCTCCCATTGTCTTCCGCGAACCGGAGCAGGCGAGGCCCTTGCAGCGGGGCCGCCCGACTCCCAGATGGTCTTTGCAGAACGAGATCCGGAGCCATGTTTCTTACCTGCAGGCTGCATTGGATTTCCGAAAATGAAGCCTCATTTGGAACGGTCCAACAGTACAAAGAAACCTAGGTTTCGCAAAAGGAGAAAGGGAAAGGGGGGGGGGGGGTTTGGACGGGCCTGCTAAAGAACGGCAATGCATGCCCCAGTATCCGTATTGTCGTGCAGGTCATCAGGAAAGATGAGGAGATTGTCCATCAATCTCCACATACAATATCGCTTGCTTTGGGGGGGTCTGGCTCCACAGCAGCATGGCCATCTGCTCGAAGTGCAATGCCTGCGATGGCTGCAATAGTTGATGCATCGCTGTCATTACTTGCTAAGATTGCCTTCTCCTGAGCCATTGCAGAGAGGACCATGGACGAATCCGCCGTAACGCCGTAGCGGCCGAAGACGACGACATCGGTGAGATTCGCTCGGTCCGAGCACCTCGTAGTTTGATGGGACAAGAGCACCTAACAGCTGTCGTCTGGCACATCAAGACGCAGCTCGGACGAGCATGGCTGAATGCCACCGCCATGCAAGGAGGAGATGCTGGAACAGCTTGCAACACCAGCAGCCTTCGTTGCGAAGCCTGCACAACAATGTGGCTCCCCTTTAGGTAGGGTCAGGTCGGCCATGCTCCCTTTCTCGACAAGCGTCCATTGCGCGACAGATGGTGCCGAAGAAGTTCGGCTGGTCATGTTATGCCCCTGAAAGACTGCGAGGTGCTACCTCCTATGGGATACCATTGCCACCAGCCGTGGGTCGAAATGGCAGATTCGAGATCCTGATGTCGGTGACGGTAGCCGCACGGTGGTGGTTGATGGATGGATCGGCGGGCTACTCCGACGACAAGACTACAGATACCTACGAGTGGCAGCGTTTGCCAACTGCCACCGGTTTGCAGCCGCACCTTTGTCAATATTTGGGAGTCGGCGACAACCGTTGGAGAGCCGTTGGCGAAATGTCGTGGGCTTCATGTGGTCTGCTCTCTGCATTCCTCGTCAAGACCTTCTTCAATCTTCTTTGCAGCCCTGTCGCCTTGGGAATTCGTCCGCAAACATCCCTGTCTGAGTGCGGAGAGACAAAGGCGATTAACAAGTCCAAGACAGTGGACGGCGCCACCACATAGCGAAGTAAGCCATCATCAGACTGCGTTCAGAACGGCGCACCTCTCATCTCAGTTCATTCTCAGCACGTTCTATACGACAGTCGCGAAACGCTGACATGTTGGCAGATTCCGCGGTGGTCTGCCAATGGCTGCAACTAGACGTCCATTGGAAGCTGGATGATTGTTGCTCGCCGGGTCAGTGTATGAATCCGCTACCGTGCGGCCCGGCGCGTTGCTGATGAGTACCGTACAAGACGAGCGTACATACTATGAGTAGTAAGGAAACCGAAAAGCCACATCCAGGTCGGAAAGGCGAGGGTGACGCCAAAATGCGCCAAGGCCATCTCGCCAAGCCTGTTCTTGAGTGGCTGTCATTGTGCCGAAGTGGAACCTTCTCTCATTTGTGCCTCATATTTTAGGCTGATCATCTTGGTTCAGCAGCAAGCCGCTATGGTACGTACACGAGTCGCCTCACATGGAAACTGCGTGTCGCTGCTGCCGCAGACTTCAGCGTCCAACCCCCCTGCGAGTGATGAAACATGCCTGGCGCATTGCTTCAGAAAATAGCGTGGGCAGCTAGCCCGCTTTCGGTACTGCCCCCCCCCTGGCAAAGTTACAATCACTGCCCTCCAGCCGCTCCCCTCACACCCCTCGCGCGCGCCTCTCTGGGGACGCTTGCTTTGGTCGAGTCACGAGCTCGGAGCATGTCTCCCCTGCGCCAGACCGACTGCATCCCGCTTGACACGAGATGATTTGCTGCCGTCCACGACGATTTGGGGCCAAAGAATCGTCAAGTAAAGTAAACTGTGCCTTTGGTTTGTGATGGAACTATTGGACGACCTTACACCAATTGAGTCGGCTACGATCAGTCTCTGCAAATAACCTCCCAGACCTACGTCAACATTAGAGACCAGCAGGCCACANCGTCCCCCCCCCCCCCCATCAACTTTCATGCAGAGCACTTTGCGCTCCGATACTGGTCCGCAGCTTTTTGCTTCTTGTGCGTTGAATACACAGCGCCGGCTCCGCCTTGTCTTGCCTGCACGGTTCGGCTCTCTGGGCTTGCCAGCATATGCGCGGTGTCGTCAACGGGGTGGGCCTTGAGTCACGTCTTACCATCTGACTGACTAAGGGCACGAAAGCGCTCGACGGGGATCTCGGGGCCCTGGGCGGTGCCGGTTAAACTTTTGCCATCCGATCCAGGCAGGGCTCCGAACGGACCTTTACGGTGCTGTAGACGACTTACGGAACACCGCTCTCGCCTGCTACTCCCTCTATACGCACCGCGGACATGAACGTGACGGAGTGGAACTTTCGGAAATCATTCGCCATCATAGTCCGGACGGGACCAACCAAAACCACTCTGCGGTCGTATGCACGCTTTGCCCACCAAATTGGCATAGTTGGTTCGACAGATTTGACAGATCTCCAGGCTATCGCGATGGAGGAACAAGGCCGCGGTCGACATGGGCCATGGCCCATGGATGAAGGTTCGCGGCCCCTCGACCCATGGTTCAGGATCACGACGCAACGAAATGGGGACGACGGCCGAACCTCGGACGGCAGCACTGTACCTCGGCGCAAGGTACGAGATCCCAAGCATCAACCTACAAATGCTTCGACAAGACGGCAAACCGGCGTTTTTACGCAGTGGGGGGGAGGTTTCTTTGGCGGCGTGTTGTTCATGGATGATGGACCATGGTTGTGTCTGTTTGATCACCCTGCCAGAACGCAACGCACGCTACCCCGACCTTTCTGAAACCCTAAGCCAGCAGGTGTGCTAGCTGCAGTCTGCGGCCTCGAAGCCGAACGTGCAGTGCGCTTTGCTGCCTTTTTTTTCCGGCGTCGTGGTGGTGGTGGTTATGGTAACATCCATCATGCCCAAGCAAAGGAAGTCCATACCAGGTCCACGTCGAGGTCTGGGTCTATATTCGGAGATAAGACGGCGACCAGCCGTGTTCGGTGCAGCCGGTCAGGTTGTGAGAGTTCACGTTGATCGCTGTCGACCAACCGCAGGGCCGGCCATTATCCGCCTGTATGGAAGATGCGATGGCCAGCTTAGGAAACTGGTCTAGGCGTCGTCGCACACCTTCCGGCGAGTTCGACCCCTCGACTAATCCATCGTAGAATTCTTGGCGGAAGTCTCGCGATGCCATCCGTATGGGTCAGGATGCGCCTGCCGCTGTCAGGAGGTGAGGGATCGTCGTGAAGTATTCTCGAGCTCCCCAATGCCCCTCTATTGTTTGCCGCTAGGTGCAAGAATGCGGAAGACGGTAAACATTTAAGATTGCGGAGGGGCTCTGCAGATGCCAGATGGGAACATGGCATTCAGCAGTACGGAGAACTTTCCTCTTCTGGTCATGTCTCCATCCTCGTCGGTTGCTTGAGTTGCATTCAAGTCCGGGAGCCGAACCGTATTCTTCATTCCACAACCCTAACGGCCCCCCTGTTGGATCGTCGTTGCCGTAGCATCAACGGACGAAAGAGGCGTCTCCAAGACAGCGCAAGAATACACTGTAGACAGCACTTTCGCGTTCACGTGCCCAAAGCCGGAAGAAGGTGTATACGAATCAGGGTCGGTTTGCTGAGGGCATCAGTGTCTGCTGCTATTTTGGAGTCCGTGGTGTGGATAACTGGACCTCCCTCATCACACACACATGCTGGACCTGTAGGCAGTGGACCGTCCCAAAAGCCCAAAACGCGCGCGTTCCTTTACGGTGCTTACCAGCCAGCGGTGGCAGGCGATTCCAGCCATGCCCTCGGCACGCAGTCACCACGTCGATGTCCCCGTTTCCCGAAATGGCATCGTGGGAAGCAAGAGAGGTTCAAGACAAGGCGTAACGCCCGAGGAACGCAGGTCGATTGGGATCGTTCCCACCAAACAAACCACCGACGGAGGTTTTTTCCTTCGTGGGTCGGCACTAGGCCACATGCCAGCATCTTTCCGTTGAGAGAAAATGGTGATTAAGTCTAGACCCCTCGACGCTGGGGTTTTAGCTTCGTACCATTCGTCATATCGTGGGCCTGTTTGACTAGTGAGCAACCCAGACATGCTTGCTCGTCGTGCAGGCAGGTACGGATACAGTATCCGTAGCCATAAACCCTATGGATCATGGTCAAGCCAGGGTGCGGGAGAAAAAGCAAGATAGAAGGTGGTCATGGGCGGCCACGGTCACTTGAAATGAGGCCTTGAGGATGAATGGGATGGGAACCCGGGATCCAGCTTCAGACGAGATGGGATGCTGCCAGTCGGGTCGTGCTGACTGATCCCGTGTGGGCAGTTTCAGAAATGGACCCTGGGTGGATCCGGGTCTGAGCTTAAGCCGCGAGGCCAATCAGCATCCTGAGGAGCTAGACCTGCAAGCGCTGGGAGCTCTTCAGGATGTTGATTGGCTCCCTTGAGAGCCATTCCGTCACGTCAAGTGGGGCTGACATACTGTACACAGTACATCGTACCTAGGCTGCTCTGTCCCGTCGTTCATCCCCATCCACTCATTCACTCACTCATGCACCACCACTCGCTCTTGCTTCCTCTGACCTGGTGGTCCATCTTTTTGTCTCCGTTCCTCTCCCTCCCCGTCCCACCTATTAGACTGGGCCACACGCACACCATGACTACGGACACGCTCGCCTGCATTACACCGGACCAAGCTGAGCCAGAAATAGCTTTTGCTTTTTCGAGCCATCTGGGAATCGTTGCACGGCGCATGCGGGAGTGAGATCGGGTCGCTGAACCTCTGGCCGCCTCGCCCTGGCCCCGGTGCGTGCCCGGCGGTTGCTGAGATTACCTGCCAGCCGTTCACATCAACCACATCTCATCGACTCTTTCACACCGCATCAGCTGCTGTCCGACCTGCTCTTTTGCGCCTTTCCCCGCCTTCCCGACGAGCGGCACCCGGCCACCAGCAGGTCGAGGTCTTTTGACGCCAACGCGGTATTTGCTGTTGATGACACAGAATTAGAAACATCACAGGCGACGTGGCGACCTGCTCACCTACCTGCATGGGCATGGAGGGAGGAGAAACATTGACGTCCTGGTTGCCATGCGCATCCGTCAATGGGGAATCGTCCGGCATTGACACGCTGTGAGGAACGACTTCAACGATGAGATGAAACCTGAACCCCCGGGGGCCGAGAGGGAACGACGGGGATCTGCCCATGCCGGCAGTCGACCTTGGCCGGCTTCACCAGCACTCGCGCTACTGTCACTTTTTCTCCGGCGGCGGCGGCGGCGGCGGTGGCTAGTGGACGGTGACTGTCGCCACCGCCGGCGTACATGCCGCTAACCTGTCAGACCTGCACAATAATACCCGACCGACCAATGTGGGCGAGTCCCACCAACTACTGCAGAAAGAAAGAAAAAAAAAAAGATACGTCCTTGTACGCCTTGCCTGCTGTATCCGACGTCTTTAATATGTCGATATCCTGGCCAACACAGCGCTGCGCCGGGCGACGAGCGACGAGTACGGACACAGCAATCACAACTCACCCATGGATGGGCCACAGGATCTCAAGTCCCTGGAGGCCTGGGGACAGCTTGTCGAGGGTAAGGGGGGGTCTACCAGACTCTGAGCGAATCTGAAACGACAGGGGAGAAGTGGCTGATCTTCCTCGCCTAGTCGAGTTCGACGAAACATGACACCTTCGACGTCGACTTCTTCGTCTGGACCCGTGGTGGACACCACGACAACCACAATGGGCTACGCCCACCCAGAGCGTAGCGTGCCGCCCGCCCGCCTTCCATGGCAACATGGCCAAGCATACATAGTAGTATGATTCGTGCATGAGCTTGCCCATCTGGTGTTTAGTGCGGGATCTCTGGGGCCTGGGGCAAGCAGAAGCTGCGGTGACGGCGGAGAATCACCGTAAACGATGCAACGCCAGGATGCACCCAGCCCTCCGTCCCCATTCCCACCGTGGGTTTTCTCGACAAGTTTCCCCTACCCTTGCTGCGTCGATGGCTAGTCCGCTGGCCTGAGCACGACCGACAGCTCGTGTTGATGTCAACCGGCAGCTCTTCCCCATTTTTCCACTGCAACCGCCAACCGGCGAGTTTGTTCACATGCGGGCAACCAGGGCTTCGCCGCCTTGCCCTTTGGTCTGGAAGCATGGAGGTGTGCTTGAGCCAATGTTGTGCAGCACCCGAAACACGCTGAGAGGGGCGGTTTTCAGGTACATGAAACACGGACGACGAGGGGACATGTCACGTTGTCTTCCAGAACGATTTGTGGCTGCGATCACTCGTCTATGTCAGCTTTGGACACGCTCGCTCAGCTCTCGAGGTCTGCCAAACGAAGGGATCACCCCAGCAAGGCTGGCCTGGACGAATATATCGCGTCCCCTGCTCAGGGAGCTCACGGCCCCTTTGCAAGGTATCCCGCTGGACTGCTCCGGTTGGTTCAACTACGTTCCGGCATCACTAATGGAATCCCGCCGACGATGACAAGGAGGACGACGCCGACGACGACCGGTCGCCCAAGTTGCTGAAGGAGGGGTATCGAGGCCCTCTCGACGAGCTCCGCTGTCACAGATCCTGATGACGGGAACGGACGGCCAACCAGGAGATATCGAGGACACGGACTGGGGTGCTTTTCGCCTCGAGCCTCGCGGGCCGGGGCAGGCAGCTGGACGGCCACAACTCGACTTGGCAGCACCTTTTTACCCGTACGAACTAACTAGGACGCTCCGCTGGTATGCATGTCTTCTCGAATCATGAAAGTCACCAGCTCTGTTGCGGACGCCCGCCAGTCCCTTACTCGGAGCTAGAGAATGGATTCATATCACAACGCCATCTCCCAAGTGCGGACGAGGCCTCGGCTGGCCAGGGTCAGATCCCAACTTGGACATGCCATTTCACGAGCAGCTCTTATTTTTGGCCATATCTCAAACTTGACGGCATCTGCCATCAAATCTTTCCATCCATACCACCGCCACCTCTGCTGCCCACCGTTCTTGTTTCACATCGCCGCGTTTGTTTCGCCGCCTAACAGTCCCACGAAAACGACGATCTGTGCCTGAATCATTCCCGCCAACCCACCACGCACCGTCCTTGTCCTCTATCCAGCCCTCGTCCGAAGCGGTAAACATTTGGCTAGGTCGGTTCCTGCAGGGCATGGATTGCGCATACTTCGCCCACGGCGGTGATGTGCTTTGATGCTGTGCCCGAGTTGCACAGGTACTACTCGGGCAAATATCTGAAACCTTGACAGACGAATTGTCCATTCTTTTTCGCAACTACCAGACGTCCCCCCCTTTCTCTCGGGGGCGCCCAAAGTCCTCTCCCCCTATTGAACTCGACTCGCCTCGTGGCTCTGATATGCCGCCTGCCTTGACTGCTCTGGTCCGCGTCTGTGGATGAGGAAGCGCCGACATAGCCTTCCGAGCTGCATGGAATCCTTCCATCTCAAAACCGAACTCTACCTCCGTTACCGGCTCTTCCTACCCGTCTGTCTGTAGCCCTTTTCCCCAGCAAATCCTGCTACCCAGCTGTCAGTCCGCGCCACTGCCGTCTGCTGCTTCCAAACGAACGCCTGTGCTCTTGGACCGGAAAGCCTACCAAGCCAGACCTTGTCAGGCGAGCAAAACGTTCCTCCCGCTTTCCGCCACAGCTCAAGGCCTGCATCTACATCCCAGCCATGATCTTCTAAACCCAGGTCTTCCCAGATCGAGGCGCTCCCTTGGCCTAGCCTCGCCGGTAGACCCCTGAGCGAGATCAACTTCTGAAACCGCAGCCCTCGTCCGCCTGCGGCCGCTATTGGTGCATGCCGCCCTGAGGCATAAAGATCTGTAGACGCTCAGACTTGGGACACCGGCCGGTGCAGGGAAGCACCGCTCTTGCGTCCATTTGACTCGCTGGTCCCTGAAAAAGGGGTGGCCCGCCGGGCGTGGCCTCCGACTGGCTGGGGGGGCGGGATGGCGAGGATGTGAGGAATCTGGAAAGCAACTCGATAGAGCGCTCCTTCCCCTGCACGTGGCGTCTGGTGAACCCTCGAGGAAGGGAAGGTTTGCCGAGTCCTTCATGCCCTCGCGCTTGGCGCCGGCAAAGCTGGGTCGATCACTGAGGTAGAGGACTGGAGACTTGGGGGCGAGGACCTGGGAGGCAAGGGAAAGGGAGGCGAGGAGAAGAGAAGAGAGGAACAGGTTTTCGTACGCCATGTTATCCTCGTCCTCTCGATGTTGTGGTCGACCATGGTGCATGTCGGGGGTCGATGGCGACGGAGAAGGCAACGGCCGCCACCGTTCGGTGTCTGAAGATGTCTTGCCGTGGCATGACGACTGCGTTCATGGCCCCGGTCCATGGCACCAGCAGACCAAGTATGCCGCCCTCACTCTCTGCCCCTGTTCGTTCTCTACTCTCTCTCTCTCTCTCTCTCTCTCCTGGCACTTGTTGGTCTTGCTTTGACGGGTTCAGTCGGTTCAGAATTGGACTGCAACTCCCAGTTCACTCAACATGACTCCGGAGCGCATGAGCAACTCCTTGCCCTTTGGAGCTGTGTCTTTTCCTTTTCCCCCCGGGGGCCGGCCGACATTGCCTGCCGTCATGTGCCGCCCCGAGACTCCCTTGATCATAAGGGCAGCTCATGGGGCAACAAGACAAGGGAAGCGGACCACACTGCGAGTCGTGGGACGGCCACGTAAAGCGTGCGAGAGTTTTGCCTGCTTCTGGAGAGTGTTGCCACGCGAGAGGAATGCCGATATGGGTATCAAATGGAACAAGGCGCTGCCCCTTGCGCAGGCAAACCGCGCTTGGCTAGGAACAAGTCAGGCGGGATCGTGAATAGCATTGTTGTCCGGCTGCCGGCGGAGTTCTTGGCCCTCGTGTGATCTGCGATTAGACTTTGACTCTTTTTTCTTGTTCCCTTTTTTTTTTTTTTTTCTCCTCCTTCTAGAACGGGCTCGCTTTCTTGTTTTCTCCGGACGAAAAGTTTTGGACACGGTGGACATGGACCAGAACAGGTGGTACGGAGCTGTGACTGGCTCTTCTTGTTCTTGTTCTTGTTCTTCTACCCGACGTGCCGAATTCGTGACGGATCACCCTGTGGCCTCGGAAGGGGGGGGGATGGGTGGTTCGGTTCGCGTCAGCCTCCCCCCTCTGGCTTTGCTTGGCTGAGTGAGGCGGACTGGCCGACCAACAGTGTGCCCGTGCGGAGGGCGAAGAAAGGCCAAAAGAGGGCAACTCGCCCCAACTACAGGGAAAACTCTGTTCCTCGTCTCTCCCGGGCGGTTGGGCGGTGGTTGGATCATTGCAGTACAATGACGAAGCCCGGGTCTCCCTTGGGGGAGGGAGTTATTCGGATGCTGGAAAGTCGGAAAGTTGGGTTGGGTTTGGCTGATCATCGCATGCTGTGCCCGTGTGGGGAGTTACCCGGGAATTCAGCCCTCGGGTGATATGCGCGAAGGTGGGCGATGTGTAAGCGAGGTTGACTCGAGGGGCCTTGATGATCTGATGTTGGAATCGGATCGGGTTGTGGGTTGCACGCTGGGAGACGGATGAGTGAGAGGAGGGGGGG
>NWBT01000050.1:4399633-4414633 GCA_003386485.1 Colletotrichum lentis
GGGGGGGGGATGGCCTCCCGCTGGAGAGAGAGCAGAGGCCATCTGGGTTGACGTATGTCGTGCATTCCATCTGACGTCGTAGGCGGTACACAATACACAACACACGCATGGACAACCCCCTCCGAGATCCCTCGGCCGGCAAAGCCGGAACACACGCGCATACATCAAAGGCCATCTCCTACCTACCTTGGTCGGGGGCAGAGGGAGAGAGAGAGGGACGCGCAGAAGCCCCAGATAGTCCCGGGCCCGTCATCAAAACACCCTTCGGGAAAGGGTTGAGACAAGAGAAGGCGAGAGTAACGGCCGCGAAGAGGCCCCGGCCTAGCATCTACGACAATGCCCCGTCGTACCCTTCTCGTCTCCCGCAACGACCAACCCCCCGGGGGTCTCTCGCGACTTGATTCGACTCGCGTCCTCCTCCGGTTCGACGGATGTTGGCCGTCCAGGGTGGGAACACTGACCACCTACCTACCTACATACTTACCTCCGTACGGTGTTGTTGTCCTCCCTCCAAGATCCAAACCCCCGTCCACCCCCGTACCACCTCCCCGAAACCCAGCCTTCTCCACGCTTGACCATGTGTTCGCTAGGGGAGCCCAAGGAAAAGCAGGGGAGAGAGGGGGCGGAGGGGCCGGAGACGAAAAAGAAAAGAAAAGAATTGACTGGGCAATCTCTTGGCCGTCTGTCTGCCTGCCCGTCCGTCTTACGCATGAAGCGGCCCGAGCGTTTTGCTGCAGAAACACCCGCGGTTGCGGAATGCGACTTGGGCCCAATCAGGTGGGAGCTTTTTTACAGACCAGGAAATGACCATTTCCTTTCTTTTTTTTCTCTCTACCTAGTTCTCGGGGCGGAACCACTGATAGACTGATGACAGACCTTCGGCCCCCCAATCAAGGTTGACACTTGGAGAAAAAAAAAAAGCTAAGAAAAAGAAAAAGAAGAACAAAATGGCAGAAGAAAAACCTTTTGTCGTTGTTAATCGGGCCGAAGAATGGGATGAATCCGAGGCAAGTCTAATAGGAAATTTTACTTGTTGCCGTTGCGATGGGCATTTGACACAGTGGAAAGCGAATCAAGACAAGAAAAGTGATTGGAAGTTATTTGATTCAATTGAATTATCCGACCGACCTTTAACCCGCCGATCAACGCCGCAACAATGAACATTGTCTTATTGTTACATTATAGAAAACTGCTCATGAAAATGGGTCATTAGTGACAGTCGTGTGATGTCGCAAGATATTACCAAGCGCGCCATCTAGAGCGTTGTTGTCCTTCGCCTTTCCGTTGGGGTTTGTCTTCATTCTCTCCCTCTGCCCGCGGCATCTTACTCTATATGGATATGATGAATAAATTGGAAAAAAAAAAGAGGTTTTTGTGCGACCCAATGCCTCAAAAAACGCTTTGTGAGATGAATCCGTTCTGAGCTGCTGCTGCTACGCGCGCACGCTCCCAGAAAAATGACCTAGAACGGCATCTTGACTCTTTAGCCCTCCTCGACAACGGCGCGGTTGGCAATGTAGAAGCGCTCGCCCTTGTCGTCCTTCTCGTGCTCGAGAGCGACCTTGCTGAGCTGCGTGAGGACGTTCTCGATGAGGGTGTCGGTGACGCTGCGCTTCTTGCGACCCATGTTGTTGAGCGAGTCAAGGTTGGACATGACGTAGTAGACCAGGGCCATGACGATGGTGACGGCGACCGAGTACACGAAGACGACGCAGACAGTGACGAAGTCGGTGCGGCCGTTCTCGGACAGGAAGCGGTTGATGGACGGGGGGGAGGCGGGCTCGCCCTTGCCGCCGGAGAACCAGCCGAAGACGCAGAAGAGGATGGACAGGACGTCGACGGCGGCGATGGCACCGATGAGCTGGAAGGAGGGGAAGGTCTCGAATCCACGGGTGACGAAGATGAGCCAGTTCTGGGTCAGGGAGATCTCGAGGAAGAGGATCTCCTGAATGGATCCATAGTCGTGGATCACACCACCGTCGACAATGTACATGGTACCACGGAGGATCCAGGTGCCGGCGGCGAGAAGGCTGCCGAGGACGATGGAGATGATCCAGATCTTGGGGAGCTGCCACTCGACGGGGCGCTTCTCGAAGTGAGCGTTGTCGTACTGTTGATCTCTTGTTAGTCTGTGCACATGACGGTGTGGGAATAAGATTTGAGTCAACTTACGGCAACGGCGATGGTGGCCAAATCAGCGAAAAGGGCGAGGAAGACGATGAGATCGGCGCGGACAGTCTCGTTGATGATGATCATAGAAGTGACAAGGTAGATCTCCAAGTGCAAGCAGAGGGCAATACGGTACTGAATATAGGCCTTCATGCGCTGGAAAATCTGGCGAGACAGTTTGATGGCAGAGACGATGGTGCTGAGACCGGGGGCGAGGAAGACGATGTCGGCAGCGGCCTGGGCGGCCTCGGTGGCACCCTCGACGGCGATACCGCAGTCGGACTTCTTCAGAGAGGGAGCGTCGTTGACACCGTCACCGGTCATGGCAGTCAAGTGACCACGCTGCTGCAGCATCTCGACGACCTGGTACTTGTGCTCGGGGAACACCTCGGCGAAACCGTCGGCGCGCTCGCAAAGGTCGTGGATGGAAGTGCCGGCCATGTCGCTGTGGAGAAGCTTGTCCGAGTTGTAAACCTTGGTACCGAGCTGGAGCATACGGCAGGTCTCGACGGCGATGGCGTGGGCGTCACCAGTAAGCATCTTAACCTGGAGGCCAAGGGCCTGGGCCTCGAGAATGGTCTGGCCGGTATCGCTGCGAGGGGGGTCGAAGAGGGACAGCATGCCGAGCATCTCCCAGGGGCCATCCTCCTCCTTGACGGCGACGGCGAGCGAACGGAAACCACGGCGGGCGAACTCGGCGGCCTTCTCCTTGAAAAGAGCGGACTGTTCCTCTGTGCAGTCGGTGAGGGCGAGGACGGCCTTGGGGGCACCCTTGGCACAAGTGTAGCGGACGCCGCGGTGGGTGGCGACGGTGGTGATGCGCTTGGAGACGGGGTCGAAGGGGGTGAACTTCTCGGTCTTCCAGCCGTCGGACAGGAGCTCCTTGGCCTTGGGGTAACGCTTGAGGGTCAGGACGGTGATCTTGTCAATGGGGTCGAGAGCCTTGATGTTGTGCGAAGAGGCGAGAGCGGCGACAGCCATCATCCAGTTGATGTCGACACCCTCCATGACGAAGGGCTCGCGGACGGACAGCTGGTTGGCTGTGAGGGTACCGGTCTTGTCGGAGCAGAGGATGTCGACACCAGCCAGGGACTCGATGGCAGTGAGCTTCTGAACGATGGCCTTCTCCTCGGCGAGGTAGGCGGCACCGACGGCGAGAGTGGTGGTGGTGACACAGGGCAGACCGATGGGGACACCGATGATGAGGAGAATCAGGGCGTAGTGGAGCAGGTTGACGGAAGTGCCCTCCTCGGAGACCTCAATAGAGCGGTAGAAACCACCAATCCAGGCGGCGAGGATAAAGATGATGACGAGGGCGAGGAGCGTAGTACCGATGGAGTTCATGATGGCCTTGAAGTGACCCTGGTCCTGGGCACCCTGGACAAGGGAAGCGGTCTTTCCGACAAAGGAGGCCTGGGCGCCGTGGGTGACGATGCAGAAAGCCTTGCCGCGCTTGCAACCGGTGGTGTAGTAGCAGGTGTCGGTCATGAACTTGTCGACAGCGAGGGACTCACCAGTCATGGCAGACTGGTCGACGGCGACGATGGCGTGTCCGAGCTGAGAGTTGGAGTTCTCCTCATCACCCTCCTCGAACTTCTCGCGGCGAGGGGACATGACATCCTGGGCCTCGAGCTCAGCCTTGTAGGCGGCGTATCCGGCGGGGTTCTCGTAGTCGCAAATCAGTTGGCAATCAGCGGGGACGACGTGGCCCTCCTCGATGATGATCTGGGAAGAGTGTTAGTCACTGTGGACATTGGCGCGTATGGGGTCTAAGGGGAACTCACGATATCACCGGGAACGAGTTCACGGGCGCGGACTTCCTCTTCTCTTCCTTGGCGAATAACACGGGCCTTCATGGCGATGTCGCCCTTGAGGGAGGCGACGACATCGGCGGCCTGCTTCTCCTGGTACCAACCGACAGCGGCGTTAAGCAGGAGAATGGCGACAATCAGACCGGCATCGAGCCAATCCTGCAGGGCGAAGGCGAGGATAGCGGCACACTCCATGACTGCATAGACAATTAGCGTTTTGCGGACGGTGTTTCATGGTCGTCATGCTTCGACGTGGCGGCCATGGAGGGGTGTGTTGGACTTACCGTAGAGAATGGGACCACGGAAGAAACCAACGAACTTGAGGAACATGTTCTCCTTCTCGGTGGTGAGCTCGTTCCAGCCGGTGTACTTTCTACGGCGCTCGACTTCGGCAGGGTCAAGACCCTGCTTCATGTCGGTCTTGAGCCAGTCGGCGGGGGTAACGAAGCCGCTGGAGCCAGCGCCCTCGATGGCAGCCTTCTTCCAGAACATCCATTTCGGGACCTTCTTGGCCGCGGGGGCATCCGTTTCTTCTACTTCGGCATTGGGGTCCCTGTACGTGTCGATGTAACGAAGCAAACTATTGTTCAGAAAGCCATGTTAGCCTCTGCGTCGCTTTCTCTCTTTTTTTTTTTTTGGTGCTAAGATGTTGGAGATGGAAGGGGAGAAGCCTGCAAGAGCCAATGGGGTGTAAGACAAAAGGCCAACTTACGATCTGTACTCCTCGTTGGTACCGCCCTCGCCAGCACCACCTTCGACCCGGTTGTTCCTGGCGCGCTCCTGGATGAAGTTGCCAGTCTCAAGGTCCTGCTCCTCATCCTCGGCGTTGATGGGTTGAGGGTAGTGCTTGTTGCCTCCTTTTCCTATTAAGCCCGCCATTTTGTATGGTGCCATATATTGTCGGAAAAGGATTACAGTCCAGCTGTATCAGTTGAGGAGCGCAGGCAGGACGTAGGTATATATAGAGGAATGCAGTGTGGTAAAGAGAGGGGAGAGATATGGGGATGGGAGGACGGAGGGGCAGAGCAGGGTGAAGAAAGAAGGCTAGGCCAAAAAAGTTATGAATCACGGTGGGAGAATGGGGCATATTATATTACATCCGTCAAACGGCGAGGCCGGACTGGTCGAGGAACTTCCGCGGATTGGAACGAGAAGATGGGACCAAGGCAAGGCGAGGCAAGGCATGGCCAGCCAGGAAAGGGTAGGCTGCCGGGCCCGGCATTGTGNGAAAAAAAAAAAAAAAAAAAAAGGGACGAGAGAGGCAATGTGTGTGTGTGTGTGTGTGTGCGTGAGTGTATGAGTGTGTATGAGAAGGCGTGTGTGTGTGTGTGAGAGCAGTGTGTGTGAACAAGGGACCAGCGTGTAGCTGCGTACCCCGTCTTGCTCGGATCAACGCCAAGAAGTTACAAGCATCAAAACCGATGCAGGTGAGGGAAAAAACCGCACACTGTGACCGGGCGAGCAGCGAACGTCGATGCTATTTTGGAGGCGGAGGGAGAGACGACGGGGCATTGTTGCCGCTGGACGGCGCTGCACATCCATCAGTATTGTGTACGGAGTACGTACCCTGACTATACTGCCGTCGCCGTCGCCGTCGTCGTGGGCTGTAGGCTACAGGCTCAACACTGACCGACCGACCTGAGAAGACAGGACTGGGGAGCTTGGCTGGCCCTTTACTAGGAAGTGGCGGGCAAGAGGAATCGGCGTGGGCGTGGGCACGATGGACGTGGGGACCCGGTCGGCGGCTTCAGTCGCCGCTCTGCTGGACTTCCATCATATCTGTGGAAGAATATTGGCCGGTTTCTAGCGTAAATTTGGTCTCCCCAGGTCCCCATTAGACGGGCCGACCTATCAAGACAGCGTCAACTTTGCTGTCTCATCTGCCAGGATGCGAGGATGGATATCTGACAACAAGGGGAAGCCGGCGTGAGTCGTGCGTCTCGACAAGGAAACTCTCGAGTGACTTAGTCTTGTATGGGGGTAGAGCGTGGAGATGGGGGTAATTGTCAAGTCTCTCAGCTACAAAAATAAATGCCTCAGTAGCACTATGGGTAGTAGTATGTCCTCAGGTCCTGTATCCGTACCTGGACACCTCACCCGGGTTTAGAGAGAAAAAAAGACGAGGGGGGGAAAAAAGGAAAAGAGGAGCCGCCATGGCCTGAGCTCGCGCGCTCTCTCTCCCAGTCTATCCGTACTCCAGACCAGACCACACACACCTAACGCGCATACCTAGACGCAGACATAATCCCGAGATTTCGTCGAGCCTGTTCTCGGGCAACCCCCCGCATCAGCGCCGCAGACAGCTCCAGAAGGTCGAACAGTGTCCCATCCGTCTAGTCCTGGTTGAGCGCGGACCCGGACACACCCCCTGGTCAAGGACATGTTCCGTGGGTTGGAAGCGACAGAGGACAAGAGACGTTTGACCATCTGGGACTTGGGACTCTTGCCCCTCCATCTCCAACACCATTCCCACTCTCACTCCCACTCCCACTCCCACTCACTCCCATCCTCCACCGAAAGGCACAGCACTGTGTGCTCATAGGGTACGTATCTTCTTTCCCTGCTGTATCCGTACCTTAGCAGTCAGGTGGATAGGTTAGCTAGGCAGGTAGCAGTGTGCCACTATGTACCTGCCTATCCGAATCCCTCCTTGTCCGGCCATAGGGACCGCAACAGGTTTCAGCTCTGCTCCGAAACCCGCATCACGTGACCATCTGCCCGTCGCCGCCTGCGCCGATTCTTCGCTGTAATCTTCCTTCTTCGACGACGACCCAGGCTGGCCCAGGTCCTGCCCTGGATCGGTCCAGGTTCCGCACACGATAAGCACCACCCAGAGCCAAAGAGGCAGGAGGTTCCCCAATATCCGTACCTCTTCTGTACCTGGACAGTTTTTTCCGCTTTCCTGTACCGAAGACCCTTCTCGTCTACCTTGGCAGCCGCTCGCGAGCTCTCGGTCCCATTTGGACACTTGCATATCTGCACTTTCTGCACTGACACTGGCACTTGCGCCTGCATCCAATGCCTCTCTTTTCTGTTGCATGTGTGTGTGCGCGTGTGTCTCGCCCTCGTTCCCATGGCTTTGCCGTGGCTTTGTTCTCAAAGTCCCTCACTGCAANCCCCCCCCCCCCCCCCCCAAAAAAAAAAAAAAAAAAAACCCTGCGCTGCTTCTGCTGTACAGTGCGGACGGGCACTTAGAGATAGACACCGGGATAAGGTCTCTGCCAAGCCCTTTGAACGGTCATGTCCGCGTCTTGCCCGTCCATAGGAGGACGGCAGTCAGTGATGCAGTCTGCGGTCAAGGACGAGAAGCAAATCGAGACGTTGCGCCAAGAAACCCCAGGAATAGGCCGCGGCGAATGGTGTTTGGTTATGTGTGCGTGGTATCCGTATGGTCGTCCTCCGTGGTTACACACAAACGGTCAGAACAGCCCCTCTTGGCCCCCCCTACCCCCCGGCCGACAAATCGCCAAGTGTGCACTTGGAAACACTTTTCTGCGATCTGCCTCGCGACGTGCCTTGGATTGCGGCTATACGTGAGCCATCCTATGTATCCTGGAGAGTGTTGCGCGTTTACTTCGTTATGTTTGTTATTATTGTTATTATTATGCTTTTCCCCTCGCTCTCTCTCTCTCTCTCTCTCTTTCTACGCCTGCCCCCCTGCCCCTCTCTTCATTCTTTTTTAAGCTCATCTGTTGTTGAGTCGGCAGTGCTCTTTCATCAAACCCAAACTCGACAAAACATTCAATGGGGAAACCTGCCAAGACTTGTTCACCAGCCAGGACAAAACTCAACCCAGATCAAGTGTGACTGTGCCGTCAAACGGATGGGTGCCATGTAATAGCAGCTCGGGGTCAATCGCAAGGCCGTGAATGGTGAATGGTGTGCATGTCATATTACGTACAGTACACACACACCGATTCGAGGTTGGGGCATATGGGGAAATGGGGAAGAAATCACCGCAATATTGGATGGGGGTGGGAAATGAATCAGCTCACGTTCTCGTTGGACTTTGCGGGCCAAGACCAGATGAGAGAGAAAATTAGCGAGGCAGATTTGTGCATGCGGGCAGCGCATACAATGCGGGATATTGGCATTGTGTACGGATATACCTCATTTGCCTTCACCAACGAGCCCCTCGACCGCCGGCCGACCGGCGTGACCTTTTGGCCTGGACCGACTCCGACTCTGACGTTTGACATTGATCCCACAGGACCAAGACGCCACTTGGCTCTTTCTGGATTGCTCGCTTTCGGGGGCATGTGCGTGTGCGTGTGTGCAAGTCCGAGAGGGAATGGAAAGCGCTTACTGCTCCAACGGAAACGGGGGATCAACCACGCAATTCGCGCAATTCACGCATAACCCGGCATTAAGCAGCAGCACGAGGACCGACAACACTAAGGACGGACTGAGGATGGAGGTCGGAGGCGAGATGATGATGGGTGACGGATTGGATCGATGAATGCTGTTCGTCGTGGCCACTCGGCCGGTCCGTACACCGGGCAACCTGTCGACAAACCCCCGATCCAGGAGTTCCCTTCCCACCACCCACGCGACTCCGACCGCCGAGCGGAACGAGAGAGATGGAGAGCGAGCGAATGAGAGAGAGCGAGAGAGAGAAAGAGAGAGAGATGGTAACCAAGGTACCCCTTTCTTCTACTCAGGTTCCAACACGACCAACGTGGCCATGGCGACAAAAGCGAGATTCTTGCGAGCAAGACCCGTTAGTCGATCCGTCAAATCTCTGTCGTAATAGGTCGTGTACAAAGTCGGGCGCTCCGCCCCTCGGCCGCTGGCTGGGAGGAGCTGGTCCGACGACCTGGCCAGGATGGATGGAGAGGCGAGCTTCCGACTCAGTAGAGTGGGAAACCCGTTCGCGCAATGCGTTGCAGGGCCCTGTTTTTTCCTTTGGTCTCTCTGACTCTCTCTTCTTCCACGGCGCGCGGGACCCATGGAAATGCCTGCCACGAACAGGATGAGCACCGTAAGCGCAGACCACACTACTGGCAGCTACGGCGCTAGAGTGAAAGAGGAGAGGAGTTCCTGGGGCAGCGCAGCTGACGAGGAGGGCCCTTGCTCAATGACAAGTACCCTGCAGAGCCCCAGGGAACCCACCCGATCCCCATCAATCATCTCGATCGGGCAGGGGTTCTGGAGCTTCAGTTGCCGTTTGGGGGGGTTGACGTGCTGCGAGAGCAGAGGCCAGAAGACACGCGTTATGGCCAAGTCTCTTTTCTGGGTGTGCGCGAGGGAGGGAGGGAGGGAGTGAGTGAGTGAGTGTGTATGTGTGTGTGTGTGTGTGGCTGCTCCGGCCTCTTGTCTTGCCACTCTCTTCGTTTCTCTGCTCCTCGCTTGACGTATTCGATGGTGGTCCCGGGAAGTCAATTTCTCGTCCGACCTTTTGGCCTGTCGATTGCGGCTGTGAAGAGTTTCCATTAATGTGCTTGCATGGTGGGTGAGCGGGAGAGTTGTGCAGAGGTCGTCATGGCTGAATGACTCAAAAGAAAAACTATCAGGAAAAGTGGCCATGCGCGGCCGCCACCGTCGTCGTTCATGGGAAACTGCGGCGGCGGCAGCAGCAGGAACACCAACAGCAGAGTAGCCGAGCCACGCCCACACGGAAGATCCCAGAGTGGCAGATACCAGAGAGACATGGGCGGGACGACGACGACGAGAACAGACACTCGGGCCAGAGAGCCAGCTTCAGCCAAGACTCTCCGCAAGTCAGCTGTGCCAAGAATTGTCGGGGACTGGGCCCCGGAAGTTTCCCTCTCAGTGTTCCGGTCTCTCTCTGGCATCTGTCTCTCCCCGTTGGAGCAAGCTCCGTCTCGAGACGAAGCCTGAAAATGGGCAAGGACAGTCTAACAGAAGGGCGGGAATAAAGGGCGGAAAAGACCATGCATGCATACACTTGGTGGAGGGAAGAAAAGTCCCGCAGACTCGGTGCAGAAGCCGTGTGGGCGGGTTCTCTTCGACACACGACAAAGACGGCGGAGCAACACAGCGCACCATGCATGCATGTCGACGGATGTGCGTGATGCCATTGGCCAAAGGGGTTTGGACGGATTGCTGGTGGGAACCAGGCCAGGGGTCGTATGTGGGCGGTCGTTGGGAACCTGAATTGGTATGGAGGATCCGAGGATCCCCCATGCATTGTGTCGGCAATTCCAGTATGGTGTCTGTCTGTCAGTCAGTCAGTCAGTCAGTCAGTCCGTCTCTCGTGTTCTTGGTCGTCGTGTCTCCATTTTGCTGGCCTCTGTTACGTCACGACGGGAAGGGGTCGTGGTCAGTGGTTGAAACAGTCAGCAAAGACGGTGGAAGATCAAACCTCCAAGGCAACATTTGAGAGACCAGAAAGAGGAAGCAGGAAAAGAAAACTGAATTGGGTGGCGCTGCGCGCTGCACCCTGCGTCCGTGCTGACATGTACTGTGAATAGGTATCCGTACTTGCACACAGACACACACACACACTCTCTCTCTCTCTCTCTCTCTTTCCTCTCTCTCCCTCTCTCTCTCTCTCTCTCTTCATTCGTAACTGAGGTTTGGGTACAGGGATGTTTGAAGCTTTGGACAAGACCGACCCTTCGCGTCGCACGACCAGGATGACGCTCGGAAACAACCGCTTGGCGCGCGATCCGTGATCTTTTCTGCCGCCGATACGGATAACGTCCACTCTGAAGGGAAAGAAAGATAAGGACAAATTTTGTGGTGAAATTGTCTTGTCCCCTTGGCTGAGCGCAATCAGCCAGGCGGCAGGCCAGACCAAGACCAAGACCAAGACCAAGACCAAGACCAGGCCAAAAGGGAACAACCCAATGCTATCGGCCCCTCTGGATGCCTGGTCCTCCAATGCCAATGCCAATGCCGATGCCAATGCCAATGCCAATACTAATCGAATCGCGCTGAATTGCTCAACCGAGGCTTGACCGGGCGTGTATTTCCCCGAGTTCGAAGCTTTTGTGTGCCCCATTCCCCATCCAGCCATCCCCCCCGTCCAGCCTTTCTCTCGTCATCCTTTTCTCTTGGACAGAAGTGTGCAGAGGTATCCGTACACTAGACATTGATATCGCCTGACAAGGTAATCTCGTCGACCGGCCAAGGTTGCCAAACCCGGACCTTGCTCACGGGTCGCTTTTCCCATCAGCCAGTCTCGCTGTCTCTCTCTCCGTCGCTCTCGCTGGATCGGGTGACCGACGGGTCCCATTTCTTGGCGTTTTTGGGGCCAGAGAGAGAAGGGGCCGAAATGGCATTGATGGATCCCATTGATGGATCCCATTGATGGATCCCATTGATGGATCCCATTGATGGATCCCATTGATGGATCCCTCTGCCCTCCATAATCCGTTCATTCCCTCTCCCGCCCCGCCCGAACTAAAGAAGCCGAGGGTCGGTCGGAAAGCGCGTGTTTGTTTGGCCAAGCCCGCTCCATTGCCCGGCCTTGCTGCCTGCGCTTGCAGGAGCGGTGCAGCTCGCGTCATTACCGAGCTCTGTGGGCGCGCGCGGATCGGATGCAGCAGAGAGGAGCGCGTAAACTCGGTACGCCGCCCCTTAGTCCTTCCACTACGGAGTACGGATACCTATCCTTACCTTGCCTGATACGAATGCTACACATACGGATACTAGTAACGGGCTCCATCCACTAGACGGGCTGCGTGGAAGTTGGAAGGAAAAAGCGGAACTGGGAACCGCATCGCGCACCAACCAACGAGGCGCCATCACAACCAAGCCTCGCAAGCCAAGACAGTCTAATGGTATTGGGCTGGGAGAAAAAGCTGGGGGAAATTCGGAGAGCAGGCCGGTCGACCGAGATGACGACCAAGGGGGGACGGAGACGGAAAGTCAGATCCAACATCATTTGCAATCATTACTTACGCAACTGTTCCCTCTTGTTAGCAATGACGCGAGAGGGGGAGAAAGAGAGGGAGAGAGATCTCCAGGTGCTGCGTGCATCGAGGCTGGGGCGTTTAAGCCTCCGGAGCTTTCGTCAGTAAGCTCGGACGGTGTGTGGTGTGGTCGCCTCATGCTTCTGTCGTCATAACTCGAGTCGCTGAGTCGGGTCGATTGGGGGAACGAGGGAGAGAAACCCCATTCGAGTGCATCTGTTGGAGACGACTTGAAAGGGGAAAAAAAAAAAAAAAACCCCCCAAGAAAAGGATATGCAACTAATTGTACGAGGGCTTGCACTTTTCATGCTCGCGTGCGGATGCTCTCGAATTGAGGCGGCTGTGAAATGCAAGATAAGAGAACCAACCACACGGCGAGGAGAGACTGTGGAGGTGCAAAACGAGGCGGAAATGCTGCATGAATATGGGGCGAGTGGCGGGACCCCTTGTGCCTTCGTTCCTGTCCTTCCCCACTTGTGCATCAATGGAAGGAAGCTTTGTGTTGGTTGAGAGAGAGTCGGAGTCGAGGGTCGTCGGGAGCAGCTGAGGCCCTCAATACTTCCCCGGCGGTCAGTCACCATCGTCGACTGCGACATTGCCAACATCGTCGACGACTACTGAAGCCACACCGCACGCGCGCGCCGGATGGATAACCCAGCCCGTCGTGACACATGGACGACGGACCTTGGGTTTGACGGCTGCAGCGCCAAGAACCGCTCAGTCGTCGTTCACTATCTGTCCAGACACCAAACAACCGATCCTGCTTCCTCCCTTCCGTTTGGCAAAAAACCCCATCGACAAGTGCGCAAGCTGCGGTTACGCGTTGGGGACCATCTTCACCGGCCGCCCGTCCCGTCCCAGCGCCGCCCTTGCATCGACCGCACATATACACACGCGCGCGCGCCGACGACGACACCATCACAGACCGAAGCCGCGGCCGAAACACACAAGTTCCCCGGGTGTCAGATGTCAAATCGCTTGTCAGATCCCTCTCTGCTCACCATCTCGACGGACGACACGCACATTTTCACACAAGCACTACGCCACAAGACGCCAATGCCGCGCCGCGCAACACAACGCACCCAGCGGTCGCTCGCTCCCTCACCGCACCCGCCATTGCGGGTGTGCCCGCCGACTCAATGCCCGCCCTAGTACCGCCGACGTTTGCAGATCTGCCACTAGAGGCTTGGATCCTGATCGATGGCGCCTTGTCTGCTCCTCATCCCCCATGACAACTTGACAAGAGACACACGCCGTTTCCCCCAGCCCCCCTTGGTTCTTATTTAGGGGCGAAGGTCCGGGGGGGGGGGTGTGGTTCTGTCAAGAGTACCCAAGACCGTCTGTGCCTCTCTGTCTAGGTAGGTGACTAGCAGAGACGTGAGATGGAAAACGTCGTGGGCGTGCCTTAGTGCCGTGGTCGTTTGAAGGGTTGAAGGGGTCGGGTACCGATNGGGGGGACCGCGGGAAGAAAACCCGACAACAACGTTCCCCCTCCCATTGAGCTGAATGCCATCCGCCGTCCCGTTTCTTCCACGCAGGTACGGTCGCAATCGACTGCGAATCGACCCCAGGTTCCTGCATGTCAACGACCAGTCAAGGGTTCAACAAGTCTCCTAGCGTCCGCCGCACAGTTTCTACGTCAACGTGTGTGTACGGCGCGAAATGCAACCCTCCACGTTGGGGGGGCACTATCGTCCAAACAGGATGAAGCTGAGGATGGGAAGGGTGGGCCCTATGCAGCTCTGCTGTCTAGCTCTGTGGGTATTGGACGATACGACCATGGAATTATTTGGCTCACGTTGAATAAGTCTAAGGTGATGGATGACTGGCAATGGGCGGTCTGGTTCGACGATCGATGTGTCTGGTTCTCTTTCCGCCCCCCGAGACTTCTGCAGCAATGATGAAGCAGATGGGCTGTCAGTCGATCTAGCCTTTCCACAAGCGTGATTTACCTAGGCTTCGCGGGCAGGGCAGATGCAACGGCGAGAGTTCCGTCGCATTGCATTATCCCCCATGTCATCAGAACCTCGTTTATAAATTATAGCCGCCGTCTCCCACTCCGGCTGAAACCCAGGCGGCGAACCTCGTCTCTAACGGCCACCTTCTTCACTCGCCCGCCGTCTCTCCGCCACCCACTGGGGAGAGAAATGTCTTGCACAAACCGCACGCCGTGTGAGGCGGGCGTCCCACACGTCGACCTTCGCTTGCCGCCGGATCCAGTGACGTGCGGATAGGTGCCGCACAGTACGGATACGCCACACTACCTGGCACTAACACCCCTCCAAAAAAAAACCGGTCCAAACATCTTTCCCCATTGAAGCTACAATTCCCAGGGTCCATATGGACTAGCTGCTTTGGATGGGGGGCCCTAGTGCTTTTGAAATTAGGCATGGGGCCCGCCATCGTTTTACCGGTACTCTGTAGTGAGTGAGCCTTTTCTGGTCCGCTCGGCGGTGGGTAACCTGTCGCTGTGGGGACTGTATCGTGGATATCTTCGATATCCTGTTCCTGTTCGTGTGTGTGTCTCTCTCTCTCTCTTCCAACCGTGGGGAGCAGGGGGGGAGTTGAAACCCCTACCCCCGCTGCTCCCCAATAGCGTCGACGGGATCGGTGATATTATCTCTCAAAGAAAGCCACGGGACCGCACCGGCGCGAGGGTCGGCCGTGTTGCCGCTCTGCTGCTGCTACTGCCGCTGTTACCTCGATACCCGCCAGCCAGCGCGACAATACCCGCTGCGCAATACCCGGATTCAGACCGCCTCATTAAATTCGAGAGATTGTGATTTGCCCATCTCACTCACTCTGTCGGCTGTCCGAGGCACGTGGAGGCTTTCGCGAAGCGTGAGCCTCCGTTCACTCTTTTTGCCTTCCTGTCCAACCATTGTTTGCTCTCCTCCTCCTCCATCCCTCCCAACTTCGGCCCCGACGAAAGTAAACTAGAGTGAAGTCAATCCGGAAAAGCTCTACTTTCTGGATGAGAAGAGCGCCCACTGCTGAAAACCTTGGTCGGCCCGCCCGACCAAGGTCAAGGCCGGCAGCGATCAACCCACGCTTCCTCGACGCGGCCCCCAAACGACCAGCCGTCATGCCTCCTCCGCTCTCGTCTTGTCGCCCTGTCATTTGATCTCCAATATTTGTCA
>NWBT01000050.1:4416188-4442318 GCA_003386485.1 Colletotrichum lentis
GGGGAAGAGAGGGCGGGGAGGGGAGGGGGGGCCGCGTTTTTCCTCTTCTGATACTCTGTAGTTGGACGCCGACCCTACGGACTATTCCTTATCCTTCCGGCGAGGCGGGCTGCGACTGCCGAAGCGGGAATAGGGAAGCGGTTCTCGCGCGTGTGAGCGCGTGTGTACCTGGTCGGCGATCCATTTATTCTGCATGTCCGATGAAGGTTTCCCAGATCAAGAGAACGAAGGACAAGAAGTAGATCAAGGGTGTGTGTGTGTGTGATGTGTGTTTGTGAAAGCCACCGCTGTCGTCGGCGGCCAGACAGGGCTGACTGGGACCATGCCCCCCCCCCCNAGGATGGTGACCGTAGATCATCGGGAAAGAGCGGTACGGTAACCTCTTGGCGATCGGTCCCTATAGAACATGTGTGCCTGTCTGTGTGTGTTGTGTGTTATCTACCAGCCACCGTGGGTGACGCGTTTCCCTGATGAAATGTACGTAGAGGGACTCGGATCGAAGAACTGTAGGTTTCCAAGATGTGGTCAACGGGGGCGGAGGAACCGGAGTTGGACCGCGAGAAGGAGGAGAGAGCTTTTGCTCTCTCCGTCTTGTCCACTTCCTTTCGTTTCCCGTAGAACGCCAAAGGTAAAGGGAGGGCGCACCTCTGCTCCGACACGACACCTTCGAGGCTCTCCAGGACTTGGCATCTAAAGGAACAAGTCGGTGACTTGTGATGATGGATGCGTAGACTGATGATTCGTCAAAGGAGCCAATTCTGCAAAAATCTACGCCTAGCAGTCCTCATTTCCACCAGAGAATACAGGCCAGTGAGGAAGGTGGTCGTTGTCACCCCCAAAGTCAGACATCGTGATATCAAACAACCATCCGCCACAAGTCGCCGCAACGCCGTGCCAAGAGATCGCCCCCCGTCAATGACGAGGTCTACCTCGTCCCCTCCCAACCAAACCGTCATTACTGAACACGCCCACGCCACACTGACTTTGCCTCATTTCCCTGCAGCAACGCCCTCGACGAAGCTCAGGGCCTCCTCGGTCGGGACACAGTCGATGGAACTCGTCTTGTTGTGGAACGTGACACCGTAGCACTTGTCGGCGATGTGGACGATTTCGGGTCGGAAGGTGGTGCAGATGAACTGCGTGCCGGCGTCCTGAGAGATAGACTCCAGAAGGCTGGCGACGGCAGTACGGTACTGCGCGTCGAGGTTGGCGTCGACCTCGTCGAAGATGACCATAGGACTGCTCTCTGTCTGCTGGAGAGCAAAAATGAGACAAAGAGCACACAAACCTAAGTACAACAAAGTCAGCGGCTGGTAATATCACGCAGGGCGGACCGGGCTTCACTTACTCTTCTGTCCACCACTGAGCTGCTGGATCCTCTGCTGCTCATCCAACGTTTTCGAGTTGAAAGACACGCTGATGCCTACACCAGTGTAGTTCTCAACGGTGCGGTTCTGCTCCTCGTCCGACTCGGGGTCGATCCGGCGGTCGGTACGGCGCTGGATGACTAGACGGCCGTGACCGGCCGGGACGAGCTTCTCAAAGATGGTGGCAAACTCCTTCGACACCTGTTTGAAGGTACGTTCGATGGCCTCGTCCTTGCGCTGGTCGAGGTGGGCAACAAGCTCCTCGATGGACTCCTGCGAGGCATCCAGCTCCTTGCGTCGCTTGAGGAGCTGGTCCTGCTGCGACGTGAAGCTGTTGTACTGTTCAAACGCCTTCTTGTTGACGTGCTGGAACTTCTTCAAGGCCTGGCGGACCTTCTTCAATCTCGAGTCGATTTGCCTGGGGTCCATCCGCTCGTACTTGTCGAACGCCTCTTCGGGGAGGACACCGAGGTCCCTAATGGCCTTGGCTGCGTCGGCTGCCTGTGCGGTGTAAACCGCCTTCTTGGACATGCTCTTCTCGATGGCGCCGCGTTGCTTGGCCTCCTTCGCGGCGATGGTGCTGCGGATCTCTTCCTGTTCCGCCTTCTTGGCCTCACGACGGTCGAGCTTGCCGCCGAGCTCTTCGAGCTTCGCCTCGATCTCCTGCATCTTGTTTTCGATGGCGTTGGCCTCGCGCTGCAGCTTCTTGAGCTCTCGCTGCGCCTCCTTAAGGTTGCCGGTGTCGCCAGACGAGGTATTGTTCTCGAAAGCCTGGCTGTTGAGCTGATCCAGGCGCAGTTGGAGGTTCTGGTTGATGTCTGTTTCGAGGATCTGTTTTCGGCTCTCTGCCTCTCTCCGCTTCTTGCTGGCATCGTTCCACTCCTTTTGAAGTCGCTGTACCTGCGCATCGAGCTCGACGAGCTGCTTCTCTTCAGCATTGCTGAGAGATTTCTTGAAGTCGGACGCGAGCTCGGACTCATTCGCAGCAAGACTCTCTGTGAAGATCTTCATATCCCTCTCGACCGCTTCGCGGTGTCTAACGGCATCGCTCAAGCGCCTCCTCTCGTGCTCGAGCTGGCCGTTCTTATTGGCTAGTTCGTGCCTCAGAGGCTCAAAGCCGGCCTCCAGCTGCCGCAGCTTCTGCTCGGCCTTTTGAACCTCGCCCATGGCCCGGGTGATCTCTTGCTCCTTCTGTTCGATCTGGGACCTGATCTGATCAGACTGTTGCAGAAGCCGCTCATACTCGTTTCGCCACTTGTTGACAGCCTGAACGGCTTCCAGTCGGGAGCGCCGGGGGTCGATGTATCCACCAGTCATGGCGCCTCTCTTGTTCGTGGTGTCACCGTCTAGCGTAATGGCGTCGACGCCGTGACTCCTTGCGTACTGGCCTCCTATGCTCAGGTTGGGGCACACGACGACTTTGCCGAAAACTTGCTGGAAAGCCTTCTCAAACATCGAGTCGTAGCTGATCTTGCTCAAAAGCGGCACGATACCGTCCTGCGATCTCGGCATGGTGATGTGTCTTGGGTGAAGGCGGTTGAGAGGCATGAACGTCAATCGACCTCCATAGTTAGTGCGAAGGTAGTTGGTTAGGTAGGTTGCTGTCTGGTCGTTGTCGACAATGTAATGGAACATGCTGTTGCCTGCAATCTGCTCGACGGGAAGGCGGTACGTGTCGTTGACCTCGAGGAGTTCCGCCATCGTCCCGTAGGCACCGGGAATGTCCCTCTCGTGCTTCAACCGCCGGATCGTCGCGAGACCACGAGCGGTATCACCATCCATCATGGAGCTCAGCTCGCGCTCTGCACGATCTCTCTCTTGCCGGGCGTCCTGCAAGACGGTGTCGAGCTTTTCCTCTTCACGACAGAGAAGCTTCTTCTCGTCGTCAAGCTTGTCCAACGTCTCTCTCGCCTTGCTCGCTTCCTCGACCAGGTCATTGCGAGCACCTCCCGAGTTTTGCAACTGCTGTCTCAGGCTCGCGACAGCGCTCTCGAGTTGCTTGATTGAATTCTCGGTCCCGGTAACATCCTCATCGGCATCCATTTTGTTTGCCTTGTGGCTCATGAGTCTAGAGTGCAGATCCTCGATTTCCGCTCTCAAGTACCTGTCGCGCTCAGCCTTGTTCTTAAACTGGGAGCCGCGGCTCTGCTTGGTAAAGAGGCGGCTTCGCGCGGCTTCGGCCGTGTCCAACTGCTGCTTCTTGTCCACCTCTTGCTGCTTTCGCCTTGTGTATTCCGGAATGACATTGTTAAGCTCCGCCTTTTTCGTCGAAATCTCCTCAATGGTCGCCGCGAGATCCGCCTCGTGCTGCTGCTGGCTCTGAACGGCTGCGGACTGGCCGTCGGACAAGGTCTTCACTTTCAGCTCCGCCTTGGCCTTCGATTTGGCAGTTTCGCGGCGATCCTCCTCGAGCTGGCGACGCTCGACCTTGAGTAGGTCCATCTCTTTCGTCAACTTGTGGATCTCCGACTCCAGTTTAGTGAGCATCTTCTCGGCGTCCTTGAGCTCGGTGCGTATCGAGTCGGTGTTATCCAGGCCATTTTGGCGAATGTTTTCAATCCTCTCCAGCTGCTCCTGGATTTGCTGCTGCTCTTGGTAGTAGAGCGCATACTCGAGGCATCTGCGCTCGCGATCCTTGTCCTGGAAGCCTCGGAGCTCCTCCTTTTCCTCTTCGAGCTCGGTCAGGCGCTCTTTGATGTAGCCCAAGAGCTCGTCAATCTTTTCTCTCTTGTTGTTGGTCTCGTTCATAATCTTGAGCGACTCGGTTCGACGCGCTTCATAGACTTGAGTTCCAGCCACCTCCTTCAAGAGAGTGAGTCGGTCAGACTCCTTCATGTTTGTCAAGGCCGTGACACGACCTTGGGGTACGATGTAGTAAGGATTTGACCTGGAGAAACCAGCTGCCTCGAGCAGGTTGACGACATCATTCTTCGTTACCACTTTGCGATCGACCGAGTATTCGTCCTTCTTCGTTCCGATGGTGCGGCGCAGAATGACCTCCTTGCCTCCCGTAGGAAAGCGCTCGTCGCTGTTGTCGAAGATAATCTCAACATAGGCGGACATGACAGCCGATCCTGATCCTTCGTGCAACAGCGCCTGACGCTCCTCGCGGGTCATCTGGGTATAGGCATCGCTCAGCACAAAGCGGATCGCCGCGAAGAAATTACTCTTGCCGGATCCATTGCGGCCGACAATGACGTTGGTTCCGGGAGAGAAGGGCTCGATGACGGTTTGTTCCTTGTAGCTAGCAGCACCAGAGTCAGCGGGGTGTTAACCGGTAGTGTTGTCGCAAGGCGCGCACCTCTTGAAGCCCTGGATGATGATCTGTTTGATGTACATGGTGAGCCAGAGGGTTGCGGCCTCAAGGGCGGCAAATATGCGCGGTTGAAGTCGCTGATGGGATTCGCGGCGTGTCGCGCAATATTTTCATTGGTATTGTGAGGAGTCGTGACCGATCGTTGTTGGTGGTGGGGATGGGCGACGCGTCCAGGAGTCGCGAAGTCCTCTCTGCCTGCTTAGGACGTGAGAGGTCTCGGCGCGTCAAGCATGGGGTGCACCGGTTCATTTGGGACGTTGTTCATGCCTGAGGACGAAAGAAGACCAGCTAGCAGTGCGAGGCTGCACAGTACCCAGCCTTGACACTGTGCATCACGTCCTTGTTGAACAAGTACGGATACCTCGCTATCGTATCTATCGTATCCGTACGGATATACGCCCCAAATCGCGTCATTATTGCACCTGGCATTTCATATCTGAAAGGCAATGGTACAGTGACAGCCCGACTGGATGCGGGCGGTGTTCAGAGAGGAGCCAAGCTTAGTTATGAATGTTTCTTATTGCTGCAGACTCACAGGTCAGTCTGTCTAAACACAGCATCTAATAATGAATGGGCTTATCGACATGGCACTCATCGCTCCTACCGAAAACCAGCGTCAAAGGGTTTTAAACCCTTGGTTGGCTATTCGGAGTCAGCGCTAGCCAGCCGGCCAGTACACGCCCGGTTTACTATGAATGCCGTGAAACTTTGAGTGCTCAGATGGTTTTCACTTCGCATGTGCAACACAGCTCAGTACCTACATACAAGGCAATCACAGAGGCACGTGATTCGGCCGTTCCTCGTGTACCATAGCCATCGCATGAATCAAGAACGAGAGGCTTTTGAGAATGAGAAGGAACCTTCTTGGGAATGCCTATATCTGTGTCATTCATCTAATTCATCTATACAGCCCAGCCCGTCAAGCATTATTTATGGAGCGGTATGACTATCAAACCATTTCCCTTTTGAAGCTGTGAGAGCAAGCCCCTCAATCGCTCCGACACTTCCGCGTTGGCCCTCATATGCGCCTGTGCGCACGCAAAGTTGGCCGTGTGGTTGGCTGCGATCGTGAGAGGATGTCGGTGTGCTTGAGCAGCATACAAGTGACACTGGGCGATCCGCTAGATTCGTCCCAGAGTGTGCACCCTGGCACCCCCCCCGGTCGAGTATGGGAAGCCACGCGCACTGACCACACTGCCGATGCAGTGTACACGTACCCTACGAAGCAATCGATGGATGGAGACAGCCACGTTGCTGAATACGTTTAAGGTGTCGGCGAGAAGGAAGGAACCGAAACGATTTGCTCTTTCGAGTCCGAGGTCCGGGAGCCCGGCCTCGTCCATCAGCCAGACTGGCGCTCGCTAGTACATGTTGATGGTCGGATTCTACATTTCCCAGCCCGTTGCAAAGGGGGCAGACCAATCAGGAAATGGCAATGTAGCCAAGCGCCAGGGGAGCAGAAACCCACGGCATGTCGCCTTGCAACCTTGAGGATGCATGGAACGGGCGAGCGCGACTGAGATGAGATGAGGCCATCGTAATACACGCTTTGAATGGAGTCTGTCAGTGAGAGAATACGACAAACCAAAATAATGTCAAGGGGGCTGCCAACTACTCAGCCAGCCTCGAACCGCTGTCGGCGGCAACAAGGTCTTTGGCAAGCTGGAAGTTGATGACCCAAGACGAATCCGAGATGGCGTGCCGCTGGGACGCCAGAAACCTGGGATCCTGGGAGGCCACGCCAAGATTCCCAACCTTTCCCCACACGTCTTGTGCCAGCCGAGCCAGCTTAATTCCCGTTTAAGGCATCGGCCAGAACTGGCCGCAGCTACACCAACATGCCTGTGATGATCCTCGCGCCGCCGTGGTCTGCTGCACTTCGCTGCCCGTCATCTCCATCGCTGCCTCATCCATCCCAACCGTCACCAATCCGGTGGTGGTTCGCCTTAGAAAGCTTGGTCGTCGGAATTCCTAGCCCAAGATCGTGAGAGGTGGCCCGCTGCCTAATGCTACTGATAGGGCGAAAACGTCGCCCTGTCTGTGTGTAGCGCCGGTTCAGACTAGTCTCCAAGGGGTAGCCCGGCCTGTTCATCCCAGGGCCAGCTTGAGAGTTGTAGACCGATCTATCCACCTGGCTTGCGTAGATGCGACGGATAGTCTGGCTTCGCCGCCGTTGTTGAACGCTTTGGTTGAAGACAAAGCCACACCCGGTCTGTCGGTGGCATAGTTAAGGGGACAATAGGGAGATCCATCGAAGAGAGGTAACTAGCATTTGCCACCCAAGGTCCCGAGCCTAAGAGAGGAGAGGAACCAGAAATATGCAAGTCCGGCAGCCGTCACAAAATAAGGGAGAGTATCGTGAACGGCACTTGCACAGCCTGATGCTGGTCCTGGTCCGCATCCCCCAGCAGATTAATGATGGTCATTGATGAGGCCCCGTTTCTGAATGCCGAACAGGAACTTTGGGCGCGATGGACGAGTGCCAGAGAAATCAGAAACTCAATATAGAAAAGCCCCGGGTGTATTCGGGGCCAAACTGTTTCTGTTTTTCAAGAGCGTGTGTGCGCCAGCTGTTGTCTGGCCGTTGGGGTAAAAGAAACTGAGGGTGTCCGAACTTTCCTTTCCATCCACGTCTCTCAACCATGTGACGGTGTATCGTCGCGGTTGCATGCTGTTGGAGATGCGCAAAACGTTTGGATCGATCAAGGGTCGAGGTGCATAGGGTATGGGGAGCAGACGTGCCAGTCGATGCGGACGAGACCATGGCGGTGGAATGAAGGATGCGGCTGTTGATGGCATGTATAAGATTGATGAAAAACGAGGATTTGCAGAGCCGACATGCAGATTCGGTATTGGGGCCAAGATGAGGATGGAACGGGATATCGAAAGGGAGACCTGGACAAAAAGGGACGATGACATGAAGCAGCCGGCGAGGACGACAACGACGGGGCCTACATGGTTTGTTGTTTGCTGGGGAGTGGAGACGGACCGGGGTTAGGGAGACTAGACGACGCTAAGGAGATTAAGCGAGACGCTGTCGCTGCGTGAAGGAACGGCTGGCTTTCCTTCCATTTTTTTTTCTCTCACGGGCCCACGGGTAATTATAAAAGTACTGCAGGCATACCTTTAAGACTGTCCGGGCCCCTCCACCCCAAAATTTCCCTCCAGAGCGACGTCCCGCGCTGCTAGAGGTGCTGCCCCTTTGTCAAGACCCATCATCCCCGGTATTCCATTGGCCCATTCTGCCGTCTTGGTCAGCACGACAGGCACCTAACAGCATCCAACCCACCAAAAACAGCCCGGTGGTTTCCCAGACTACCTCACCACCTCACCACCTCACCACCTCAGGCACTCACTGACAAGCCGCAAGCACTTAAGGTAAGTTCCTATTTGCTATCGTGTCTCTCCGTACCTACCTCAGGCAAAGCCGCAAAGCTCCCCACCATCCGCACCACGCACTGCATTCCCGCCTCGCACCTGCCTGGCACTGTAACCTCCCGACTTCCCCCAAGCTCCAGTCGCACATATCTAGGCGCGCCTCTTCCTTCCCACTTTAAGGCGTCATCCCTCTCACCTTCCGTTCGGAGCCTCACCCTTTTAATAGGCCGTCGGTTTTATTTTATCTGGCCTGATCAACGCGACGAATTCGCAGCTTTCATCACCACCTTGTGCAACCACCACCAAATCGGCAATCGCGCAACTTTCACCGTCCATTCGGCCGCGTCCTTTTTTTTCTTGTTATACCTTTGGACGACGATATTTCCACGCTTCAACCTAGACGTCGCCTTTCTCGATTTCACGTCCCATTCATTGCAGCACTCACAGCGCAGCAATCCCCGACGCGACGCGACGCGAGCGGCATCATTTAGATCGCGTTGATCACGAGTTTCATGCATGGTAGTCGTATCTTTTTAATCAAGACTCGGCTTGATCCGCAGTGGACAGGATCGCGATTTGCATCCGGCCCCATCGCCGTTACCCGCTTGTCCAACTTCGGTACGTACCCCATCTCACTGCAACCACGTTTCCTCGTCCGCCCCGATATGCCCATATCCTTCATCTTCCTTCATATCGTTACCGCGTTGCCCCTACCCCATCTGTCATTGTATCTTTCGGACCGGTATGCCTTCCAGTACCCGTTACCCGTACTCTCTTTTCACTATCGAGATCATCTCAAGATTGGTGCCGCTCCCCGGACTCTCATGATTCAGTCATCGCCCAAGTGCATCATCTCTGTTTGGGCACCGCGGGCGTTCACCACGTCTTTAACTTCGACAATCCTTTCTGTTACAAAACGTCGCATTCGTACCCTTCCCACTCCCTCAGCCGTCATGTTCCTTCCTCATCCCTTGAAATCGCCGCAGCCGCGGCCATTTTGGAACCTGGCTAACACCATTCGCAGAAGCTCAATCTGATGATGAAACTCACATCAAATTCATCATAAGACAAAATGGCGTCGAGGTGAGTTTCCCCTTGTGATCCTTGCGCCATCACTCAGACCCAATCATCTCAGAACTAGCACTAACCTTGCTGCAACAGACTTGACAGACTGGTCACGTGAGTCGAAACACATGGCTTCCCGCCTACACCCTGGCAAAGGAGACACCCCTGCTTGGCTCATCTCATTGATGGTCAGATTCAGACAGAGTCATGATGAAAACTTGTCTTCATATGAGCGCTGGGTCTTGCCGCCGCGCCAGGCAACGTGCATGTTTTGTTTCTCTGGGCAGCTCGCTAACTTGAATCGCACAGTATTCTCGAAACGGGCAGTACCCGTCTTATTCGTGACACCGCAGTCAACCAACTCGCCGACTGGCAAAAACAGCATCCCGACGAACTCTTCAACCTTCTTTCCAGAGTCGTCCCTTATCTTCGACACAAAGACTGGGAGACGCGTTCTACGTCGGCCAAAGCGATAGGGAAAATCATCGAGAATGCGCCGTTGTATGACCCGAATGAGGATGAGGACGTTGCGCCAGTCAAGAAGGACGAGCCCGAGGAGAACGGCCATGTGAAGAAGGAAGAAGAAAAGGAAGCGACGTCCTTCTCTTCAGGCGAGCTTCTTAAGCTGGAGACGCTGAATGTAGAGCACATTGTCAAATATGGCCGCCAGCTTCTGAGGGGCGGCAATATCGAGTATGCTTTGGCCTCATTAGACCCTCCTGCACGCCTTGCCCATCAGAAGAAGACACTCAATGGACGACTCGGTCTTCTCGGCAGGGTGTTTGAGGACGCCGAGATGCCCGTCCTCGTCGAGAAGGATCCCAGCCCGCACACTCCCCAGGACTCGACAAACGGTCACAACGGAAGCAAAGAGAGCGCCACTCCTCAAAGCCAAAACCAGCCAGCAGAGGAGGCGGGCTTGAGCTCAAGACAACTGAATGTTCTCAAGCGGAAACGGAAGAGAGAGCTGCAAAAGGCGGCGCAAGGAAAGGGCGGGTTCGGAGATTTGACCGTAAGAACTACAACGGCGGGCTCCGAAGGATTCGACGAGACACCGATACCGGATGCAGACTCGAAGCAGAAGAACGGAAAAGTGAACGACTACTTCAACCTGGATAGGCCGACTGATGTCGATGAAGAGTCCAAGGTTGTCAGCGAATTCAAGGGACAGGTGATAGCGATCAAATCCGAAATCGAGGTGGACGAAACCATGGAGGGCGCCGAATGGCCGTACGACCGACTCTGCGATTTCCTCAAGGTCGACCTCTTCGACCCCTCCTGGGAGACCCGGCATGGAGCTGCGATGGGCATCCGCGAGGTTATCCGTGTCCACGGAGGCGGGGCTGGAAGAATACGCTCCAAGCCCAGGGCGGAAAACGATCGGTTGAATCAAGCCTGGCTGGATGACCTGGCCTGCCGACTCTGCTGCGTCCTGATGCTGGACCGATTTACCGATTACAGTTCTGACACGTCCGTCGCCCCGATTCGCGAAACTATCGGCCAGTCTCTCGGTTCGGTGCTGCGACACATCCCTGCCGAATCCGTCCACGGCATTTACAGGATTCTCTATGGCATGGTTATGCAGGACGACCTGCACCTCGAGATGCTTCAGTGGTCGGTCTGTCACGGCGGCATGGTCGGCCTCAGATACGTCGTTGCCGTACGGAAGGACCTGCTCCTCGAGGACAACGAGATGATTGACGGGGTCATTCGCCTAGTCATGAAGGGGCTGGAAGAGCACGACGACGACGTCAGGTCAGTGAGTGCCGCGACACTGCTGCCCATGGCAAAGGAGTTCGTGACTTTGCGACCCGGATCCATCGATGGCCTTATCAATATCATGTGGGGAAGTCTTGCCGATCTGGGAGATGACCTGAGCGCCAGTACCGGCAAGATCATGGACCTCCTTGCAACGCTCTGCAGCTATCCCGAGGTTCTTCAGGCCATGGAAACGTCCGCTGCGCAAGACGAAGAGCGCTCTTTCACCTTGCTGGTACCGCGTCTTTATCCCTTCCTACGACACACCATTACCTCTGTTCGCCTAGCCGTCCTGAAGGCTCTCATGACTTTTGCCAACCTGGGCGCCGAGAACTCACGAGGATGGCTCAATGGAAGGATTCTGCGCCTCATTTTTCAGAACATTCTGGTCGAGCGAGATAGAGAAACGCTGGCCATGTCCCTGGACGTCTGGGCGGCCTTGGTTCGCTCTCTTTCCAAGACCCCCGAGGCCTTGGCGGATGAGTTCGCCGCTCACGTCGAGCCTTTGATGATACTCACACTGCACCCAATCGGTGTGTCACGGCATCCCTTGCCCATGCCCGCCCATCTTTTCCAGAAGCCCTCAGGCGGCACATACGCGCCGGCCACCGCGACGCCCGCACGAAAGGCGTCTTCACCCGAGGGACCCGAAAGAGCGACTAAGCGTAGGCGGAAATCTGCGAAGACGGATGACGTCCCTGTTACCTCGCATACCCATGACGTTGATGGTCACATGATTCAAGGAGACGTTGACCTGGTCGGCATGGATACTCTGATCCGATCGCGCGTTTCGGCCGCCAAGGCAATGGGCTTGCTCATGTCCTTCATCCCGTCCTCGCACCTCTCCGAATATGATCAGCTTCTCCTCGCTGGTCTCTCGGACAGGGCGTCTTCGACGCAGCTCACAGCCTGCATGGTTATTGACGAGTATGCCAAGAATGGACCGGCAACGGAGGGTGCGCAAAGATTCGCGGCGCCCCTGCAAAAGATCATCGAAACGGAACGTCCTGGTCATTACAGCGACCTGGTGAGCTACATGCACAGGGTGCGGTCGCAATGTCAGCAGCTCCTCAACATGTTTCGCGATCACGGCAAGGTATCAAGCGGACGGCTTCCGACTCTTGCCGTCCTTGTCCAGGGCGACGAGCAGGCAGGCCCCGGCGCCTTCTCTATCGCAGTCGCCGACAAGGTCGTTGGCGAGGACTTCGACAAGCTGAAGAAGGTCATGTCGCCAGGACAACGTTTGGTTGCTAGCCAAATGCTTGGCGAAGCCAGAGAGGTGACTGTCTCGGCCATTTCCGACGCAAAGGCGGCCAAGGATTCTCGAGATGTGCGCATCAAGGCCGGGGCGGCCTGCGCGCTGGTCGCAATCAAGGCGTTGCCTAAGAAGCCCAGCCCGCTGATTAAAGGCATCATGGACAGCATCAAGATGGAAGAGAACCAGGAGCTCCAAATCCGGGCATCGGCCACCATTGCCAGACTTGTCCAGCTGTTCAACGAGATGGGCCGCCGTGGACCAGCAGACAAGGTCGTTTCCAACCTGATCAAGTTCTCTTGCGTCGAGGTCGCTGAGACCCCAGAGTTCCCTGTTCACGCAAGCAAGACGGACTGCGTGCTTTCGATGCAGAAGGAAGAGGATCGCGTGGACCACGCAGACGCCGCCAAGTGGGCAAAGGAAGCCAAGGCAGCCCGAATCACCCGCCGTGGCGCCAAGGAGGCTTTGGAGATACTGGCCCAGACATATGGCGCAGATCTCCTCACTGCGGTGCCCACGATCAGGGTCTTTATGGAGGACCCTCTCGTCAAGGCGTTCTCCGGCTCCCTACCGGCAGAGGCGAAGGACCCCGAGAACACATTCGGACAAGAGATCGTCGACGCCTTGTCCCTCATCCGGACGCTCATGCCCACTCTCGACAAGGCCATGCATCCCTTCATCATGGAGAAGGTGCCCTTGATTATCAAGGCCTTGCATTCCGAGCTGTCTGTCTTCCGTTACATGGCCGCCAAGTGTATAGCCACCATTTGCAGTGTCATCACAGTCGAGGGCATGACGGCGCTTGTGGAGAACGTTTTGCCGTCCATCAGCAACCCTGTCGACCTCAACTTCCGTCAAGGTGCCATCGAGGCCATCTACCACTTGATTGCAGTCATGGGCGATTCCATACTTCCTTACGTCATCTTCCTCATCGTTCCCGTTCTGGGCCGCATGAGCGACTCCGATAACGAGATTCGTCTTATTGCGACAACCTCCTTCGCCACTCTCGTCAAGCTCGTGCCCCTTGAGGCCGGCATTCCCGACCCCCCAGGTCTGTCTGAAGAGTTGCTCAAGGGCAGAGATCGCGAAAGAACCTTCATTTCGCAGCTCTTGGACCCGAAGAAGGTGGAATCGTTCCAGATCCCGGTTGCCATCAAGGCAGAACTTCGCTCATACCAGCAAGAAGGTGTCAACTGGCTACACTTCCTCAACAAATATCACTTGCACGGAATCCTTTGCGACGACATGGGTCTTGGCAAGACGTTGCAAACCATTTGCATGGTTGCTAGCGACCATCATCAGCGTGCGGAAGAGTTCGAAAAGACAGGGGCGCCCGATGTTCGACGTCTCCCATCCCTGGTTGTTTGTCCTCCTACGCTGTCCGGCCACTGGCAGCAGGAAATCAAGACTTACGCTCCCTTCCTCAGCGTAACCGCTTACGTCGGCCCGCCTGCAGAGAGGAAATCTATGAAGGACAGCCTGGACAAGACCGATATCGTCGTCACCAGCTATGATGTCTGCCGAAATGACGCGGACGTGCTCGCCAAGTACAACTGGAACTATGTCATTCTGGACGAGGGACACTTGATCAAGAATCCCAAGGCAAAGATCACGATTGCTGTCAAGAAACTAGCAAGCAACCACCGGTTGATCTTGACGGGCACGCCCATCCAGAACAACGTTCTGGAACTCTGGTCTCTCTTCGACTTTTTGATGCCTGGCTTTCTTGGTGCCGAAAAGGTCTTCCTGGACAGATTCGCCAAGCCCATCGCCGCAAGTCGCTTCAGCAAGGCGTCTTCGAAGGAACAAGAAGCTGGCGCTTTGGCTATTGAAGCACTCCACAAGCAGGTTCTCCCATTCCTGCTGCGACGTCTCAAGGAGGAGGTGCTCGATGACCTGCCGCCCAAGATCTTGCAGAACTACTATTGCGATTTGAGCGATCTCCAGAAGAAGCTATTCGACGACTTCACTAGGAAGCAAGGCAAGAAGCTACAAGAAGAGGCCGGTCGCGAAGACAAGGACGCCAAATCACACATCTTCCAGGCCCTGCAGTATATGCGGAAGCTCTGCAATTCCCCCGCCATGGTCATGAAGCCTGGTCACGGCATGTACGACGAAACGCAACGCATCCTCAGCAAGCAGGGGACCAGCCTCGAGGATCCTGTTCACGCGCCCAAGCTGACCGCTCTGAGAGACCTGCTCGTCGACTGCGGCATTGGTGTGGAAGAGGCCGAGTCAAACGACCCGCTGTACCAGCCGATCAAGCCGCATCGCGCTCTTGTCTTCTGTCAGATGAAGGAGATGTTGGACATGGTTCAGAACACGGTTCTGAAGAGCATGCTGCCAGGCGTCACTTATCTTCGTCTGGACGGTGGGGTTGAAGCCAACAAGAGACAAGACATTGTCAACAAGTTCAACAGCGATCCATCGTATGATGTGTTACTCTTGACTACAAGCGTAGGAGGTCTGGGTCTCAACCTGACGGGTGCCGACACGGTCATCTTCGTCGAACATGACTGGAATCCCCAGAAGGATATGCAGGCCATGGATCGAGCTCACCGAATTGGCCAAAAGAAGGTTGTCAACGTATACCGCCTGGTTACCAGAGGCACGTTGGAGGAGAAGATTCTCAGTCTGCAGCGCTTCAAGATCGACGTTGCCTCAACAGTTGTCAATCAGCAAAACGCCGGCTTGGCCACAATGGACACGGATCAGATTCTAGACCTCTTCAACCTAGGAGACACAGGTCCCAGCCTCATATCGGACAAGCCGCAGAACACAATGGAGGGAAGAGAGGAAGACATGGTGGACATTGAAACAGGCGATGTTGTTACTAGCAAGCAGCCTGGCAAGAAGGCATGGCTTGACGATTTGGGTGATCTCTGGGACAACCGCCAGTACGAGGAGAGTTTCGACCTGGATGGTTTCTTGAAGACGATGCAGTAACGAGCCAATCCATCAGGTTAACGAACTAGAAGGAGGCTCTTGGGAAGGCATGCGCACGGAGTTCGGGCTGGCATCTGGTTTAGATGGGAGAGACTTGGATGCTCTCTTGAAATATGGAGGGGTTTCCCCCCCTCCTATTTATTTCCGCGTAGCAGTGTACTTTTAACGAAATGTGTGTGTGAATGTGTATAACATGATATTGGCTCAAAGGACTGGGAGACAAGAACTATGGCGAAGCAATCAGTTGAGCGTGTAGAGTTTTCACGTTAGGATTTATAAAGGGAACAATCACTACACATCATGGACAGATGGCCTAGTTGTGTTTCTTTCTGTTGAGCATGCCTTCGCCTGTCAAACTGTGGGAGTCTGATTTGATAAAGGCTGTGGGCAACATGACCTAGCTTTTTCCTTTCTTTCTTTCTTCCTTTCTTCCAACCTGGATCTTGCATTCGGGCAGGTAAATGTGCTTGTCTAAAGCATCATTACAAGAAGCATTACAACTGCCAAGGACCATTCGCTTCCTACAAAGCCCACCACGCCAAACTTATGGCTAATGGGGAGTCGTCTTCCGGCAGTGTGTTCATGTCAGATCTGCATCTCGAAGGCGCTGGCAACTACGCAACGTTTGACTTCCCTGTCTCAGCACCCTATTTGCTACTAGGTATCTGGAGATGTTGGGAGGACTACAAGGAGTATCTGAGCTTCATCCGGCGTCAGACAGAACGTTACGCTGCCGTTTTGCTCGTCCTAGGGATCCACGAGTTCCACGGTCTCGACCACAACACCACACTTGCCAGGGCCAAGGAGCTCGAGGCCGAGCCGTCACTCGGGGGCAAACTTCACGTTCTACACCGGCGCCGGTTGGACATACCTGGTACAAACACAACCATCATCGGGTGCACGCTATGGACCATGGTCCCGGAGGAAGCGGAAGGAGGCAGTCGTAGGGAGCGTCAAAGATTTTCCGCACATTGAGGATTGGGGCGTCGAAATACACGACGGGGCTCTCGTCGCGGATGTGAAGTGGTTGAAAGGCCAGCTGAGAGAGGCGCCCAAGGAGAAGAGGGTGATTGTGGCGACGCACCACGCGCCGTCTCTAGAGGGGACGTCAGAGCCTGAGCCCAGGGGCAGCCCGTGGTCATCGGCCTTCGCGACGGGCATCATGGAGGACGGGGAAGACTAGAGTCGCGTAGGATGCTGGGTGTTTGGGCATACGCATTACTCGACGGACGCGGTGGTGGAGGGGGTTAGGATAGTGAGCAGCCAGAGGGGATATGTCGGGCATGGGAGAGTTATCAAAGCGGGGTTTGAGCCTGGTAGGCTCATCGAGCTGTGATGCTCTTATCTGAGAACCACAGAGCCAGAGCCAGAGCCAGCGATCCGACCCCTCAGGTGATGCTGTGTGTTGTGGTGTACCTATTGTGGTGGTGTGTTGGTTGGACCAAAATCGCAGGTTGCACAAGTACCTGCTGACCTCATAGCTGAGCTCAGTTGCAAACAGCAGCTAATTATGTACAGCACCAGACGGCGGGGTAATGCCCCGCACTTGTGATGCTCCGTACTGGCTCTGCACCAGCTGCGACTGCCAAACCACAGCCATTCGCCCATACATTGTCGGGCAGAATCCAGAACATTCCACAAAACAACATAGTCTCGATAATTGTCACCTCAAAGATCGAGGCCCACATCCGCTGCAGGCACACAAGCATCTACATCCCAACGCCGAACCATTGACAAGATGCCCGTCGACTACAGCAAATGGGTATGTTACTCAATCGCTGTCCCCCGTCGTGGTTGCTGCAACGCCGACCGCATTTGCTAACTGGGAAACACCCTAGGACGCGCTGGAGCTCAGCGACGACTCGGACGTCGAAGTGCATCCCAACGTCGATAAGCGTTCCTTCATCAGAGCGAAGCAGAATCAGATCCACCAGGAGCGACTCCAGCGCAAGCACCAGATCGAGACGCTCAAGTACGAGCGTATCATCAACGATGGCCTGATGAAGCGCATATCCAACCTGCTCGACGCCCTCAAGTCCCACGCCTCCGAGGCCGAGACCCGCAACCCCGGCGAGGTCGCCTTCCAGGCCGTCATGGAGTCGGCCGGGAGGCCCGAGGACGACCTACCGCCCCCGCGGCCCGAGGGTATCCACGCCGATTCGGAGCCGCTGCCGAGCTTCACCAAGATGATGGCTGTGCTGCTAGACCAGGTGAATAAGGAGCTGGACGAGAAGAAGCCCGAGAACCGCTACCGGGGCATGCTCGAGGGCGTCGAGGGACACCTGAACAAGGTCCAGAACCTGCAGAAGGAGCTGCTGGCGAAGCTGGCCGAGCTGGAGAAGGAGGAGGGTCGCAAGATCACAAGCGAGGGCATCCACACGGGCTTCGACAGCTCGCACGTCAGCAAGTCGAAGGACACGGAGAAGAAGGGGGAGGAGCGCAAGCCGGAGCTCCTGAACCCCAACTTTGACATGACACAGTCACTGCCGGCCAAGTCGACGACGTCGTACGACGACGACGAGGAGATCGAGGCGTCACCGGCGGCCAAGACATTTGGCCAGATCAAGCCCAACGACTACGCGTCCAGCCTGTCGTACCTGTCCAAGAACCCACAGATCCTGACGGAGCGGGAGACGGACGGGCTCCTCGTGCTCGCGTTTGACGCCGCCCTCGAGGGCAAGGACGACTACTGCCGACAGTGCGTGCACCAGGCACTGCTGCTGCAGTACTGCCGGGCGCTCGGTAAGGACGGCGTCAGCATGTTTTTCAAGCGCATCACGACGCGGGGCCACCAGGCGCAGGAGGTGTTCTTCAAGGACGTCCAGGACACGTACGGCAAGATCATGAACCGGGCGCGGGAGATTGTCAAGGAGCGGGCCAACGAGCCCGAGGGGGTTGAGCAGATCCAGCTGCACGCGGTGGAGCCCGGCACTGAAATCAAGATCACGATTCCGCCCAAGGACAGCGAGGACGCGGCCGTCAAACAGGGACGGGAGATCTTTGAGGGCTTTAGCCCGGAGTTCCAGAAGGCCCTGGAGAGCGGCAGCTTGGACAAAGTCAACGAGGTGCTTGGCAAGATGAAGGTGGACGAGGCCGAGGACATTGTCGGCAAGTTGGGCGACGTAAGTGATGCTCTATCCTGTGTGTGACATGCTTGATGAGCATCTTCTGACGAAACCACGAATGACAGGCCGGCATCCTGAGCCTGGAGGAGCAGATCATCGACGCCACAACGGAGGAGGGCCAGAAGGCGCTCAAGGACATGGAGGCGGCACAGGCCGGATCGGAGTCTGGTTTCGCGCCGGACCCTGAATGAAGGACGGGAGCCAGGAGGGTGTGAAGGTTGGTTAGACCGGGCCGAGCTGGACCATCTGGCAAAACGGTCAAAGCACCGGGAGGGGTGGGGTGCAATACCACGGGGAGGTGTCTCGGTATTGTGGAAGAGGGGCACGACGATGAACAAGCGGTAAGCATGGGGAGAATGGTCTTGTCGTTGGCGCAAGCAAACCAGCATTCGGCCAGATGTAAAAAGGGGAGAATTCAAGACGAGAATACGAGCAAGCACCGAACACGGCTTGGGCAGTGCGTGAAAACGTGGCAGTATTCCCTTGTTGCGCGCAGATGGCCTCGTAGTGGCATTGGCTGAACGGCAAGACGATGGAGTACTACGTATACTCGTGTGTGTGTGTGTGTGTGTGTGTGTGTGTGTGTCGGCGTGGATTGCCATCGCCAAAGCGGACGCGTCCTCCCAGATGCACGCCATTTCTTGCCCGGTATCCCACATTAGCAACTGACAGGCATCTTGTGGCCAAATTGGCACTTACGCGGACGATACGAGATGCCCGTGTCGACTTTTTGCACCGTCCATTCATTCAATGGGCTATTGCCCCGGTCCATTCGGAACCGGACTACAGGCGCAGTTAGACGCCGGACTGCCGAGCGCTTTCTTGCCACCGACGCTGGATGAGGCGTTTGATAATAGCCATAGCTCTCATCTTCTCGCACTCTCGAGGGAGAGAGAAGTGACGAACCAAAAAGCCCGCGCGTCGAAGGCAAAATGGCCGTGCTGTTTCTAGCCTCCCAGCCTCCGTCCCTTCTAAGTGTATACACCCTATATATACATACTTTTTAACTATTTAGTTTTAATTCTAATGTTACTAACAGCCTCTTACTNTGGCGTGTTTGACAGCGAGTGTCTCTTGGTTGTTGGAATGCGCGTCACTGTGGTATGGTGCGAGAGAACTACAACTCGCACCGGGGTCCAGGCCATGGGAGTATCCGTACGGGTGATGGGAACTAAGCATGTCTAATGGCCTAGGCGTTCTTTTACCACGTCGGTAGAGGGGGAGGCTGGAGACGACAGACGGAAGTGACTGACAGATGGACTGACAGACAGTGACAGAGACGGAGGACTCAGGAGACATGGGTTCCAAAAATAGCACCGGGAGGGCGATCTTGGCTGGGCGACCGACCCCATGTCGGTCTCGTCGGGATTAATTACTGCTGGAATGCTTTTTGGTCTACTACCCAGTAAGTGTCTGTACAGATACCTACCGACTACGGATCGATGCTCCAGTAAGCTATGTCCGTATCCTTTTACTCTGTACTTACACTGCCTTGGACATGACCGTGGGCTGGGCAAAAGCTCTCTTTCTCTGGCCTGGATATTTCCCCACGGGCGATCCGCTCTGTTCCAGATGCATTGCCCGTGGTTGTGGAAAAAAGAAAGCAATTTTTTTTTAATTTTTTTTGCTGGGCTTGGGGGGTCCGAAGCTTGGGAGTTGCAGCCGTGGTTGAGATCGAGAATGGCAATGGAAGATGGAGGGGGGGGGGCTGTGGATGGGCCTTCACACCCCGTGTGCTTCCCCATCGAAATGGAACATCGAAATGGACACCCCCCTTCTCTTCAATCCTGGCGCTCCCTCTGCGAAGCTACGTCATGGAGCCCCAGAGAAACGTCCCGCCAACCTCGGACAAGGCAGATCGTCGAGTAAGTATGCTATTTTGGTTGCCCATGCCAAGCAAGCATGCTGTCGAGCCGGTCACGGCGCTGAAAGCTGGACTGGAAGTCTGATGAGGCGTGGTGTGCGCGTGTGTGTGTGTGTGTGTGTGTGTATGTATGTGAGACTGTCAGTGTGCGTCGTTAAAGGTTGAAGGGTGAGCGTTTCGGGATTAGGGGTCACGCTTCTTGGCCCAAAGCAAAGCAAAGCAAAGCACAAGCACTTTCGACAAGCCCTGGGCATGCGGCTGCAACTTCACTTCACCACCTCACACTCTTCCGCCTTCTGCTCGGGTGGATCAGTAGTTGACGAGCACATTCGCCGCCCAATAGCGGAGGACAAGATCCCTTTCGCGGTGACTTGACTGACTTGGAAACGGCTTGGTCAGGGGCAAACCTCGTCCAGGATTTGAAGGGTGAGACGGCGAGAACCATTTTCCCCATGTGCCTTGTTTTTTTTTTCTCTTTCCTGTTTTTCTTTCGGGGTGGGTCCTCTCTCTTCGCCGGGCTGGGACTCGTCGCAAGTCCGTGGAGCCGGTCAAGGTGGGAATAGGTGACGGGAATGTTGGCCGTCGCTGTCCCGCGTCCGTCAGCAGGGCGAGTCCACCCTGTCTCTCTCTCTCTCTCTCTCTCTCTCTCTCTCTCCCTCCCTCTCGGGCTTACTGCGCAGCACCTACAGCACCTTAGCGACGGGCTCGTGCTCGGTGTTGGTGTTGGATAAAACGTCGCCCAGGCTGCACTGCACGGAACGTCGTTCTGCTGACCCGGACTTGGACCGAGGCGTGCTTCAATTGTTGCTAAGGGGGCGGGGGGCGGGCGGGCTGTGTAAGTCTGTGAGGTGAGATGTACACGTACAACGCCTATGATCCTGGGCTGCAGGCAAGCCAAAACATGAGACAAATTGTCCAAAAAAGAAAAAGAAAAAAATTTAGAGTGGTTGCTAGTGGCGCTGGGCATAATAAGGCTGTGTAAAACATGTGTCAAACATGGATGAAGAAAGAGAGAGAAATGCCCACCATTGTATCCGTACAGGTAGCCAGCCTATGGGATAGGCCGGACGGGCAGATGGTGCACATTGGTGTCCGTACAGAAAGAATACGGATACTTGGGTACGAATCCAGCCACTGCGCCATGCCGCCATGCAGCCCGCCCACACGCCCGGAGCGCCCCCACGAGGGACGGGGGACCGACCGGCTGGCGGGGGGGCCGCGCAACCAACAGGGTCCAACGTCTTCAGCCTTCAGCCTTCACCCTTTGCTCTCGGGCCTTGGTGTTTGGTGCTTGGTGTTTGGCGCTTGATGCGCATCTGTCTGTCTGTCTGTCTGTCTGTCCGTCTGTCTGCCCATCTGTCTGATTTCTGTCTGATGTCCTCTAGTCCCCATAGCTCATTGGGAGGAGGAGGGGGAGGGGCTACAGCCCACGGCGAGAGGAGCGAGCAGAGCTAAGAGAGGAAACATCCAAGAGTTCCCTTCTTCTCTCCCTCCTTGACCCTCTCCACAGGCACCGTGAGGATCCTCTCCCGCATGCCGTGCATATTAAGACTGGGAGGATCCGGCACTGCTGTTCACGGTGGATGATACATCACATCCCGCACTCTCTCGCGGATCGTCACTTACACTGCCTTCCTTGTCCGGTAATATCCAGTCTCTCGTTGCCCTGCTCACGCAACCCACCTCCATCTGGCCCTACTCCATCGACTCCGACCTCGCCGTTTCTCTCTTTCCTGCCCTGATTTCCGTCTCGTCGCCAACCACCTGATTGTCGTCGCCGTTGTTGTGGTTGTGGTTGTGGTTGTGTGGGTGCCTGTTGCAGAGCAACGCCCCGTCGATCGTCACTCCATATCCTCACCGTCCGTCTCACTCTCACTCTCAGTCTCACGCTCGAAAATTACTTGGGTGACGAGGAATCCGGCTTCAAGGTCTTGGTTCATTGTGGACTCTCGGTTTTTGTCTTGTAATAAACACACACACACACACACACACACACACACACACACACACACACACACACACACACACACACACTCGCACGAGACAAATCTACATCACATCACATCACATCACATCACATCACATCACATCACAACACATCACATCACAACACCCGACAACATACACCATCGCCAACATGGTCCTATCACTCCGCAAAGCTTTCGCGGCCGTCCTCGCCTCGACGGCAGCAGCCTATGCTCTCCCCTCAGACTCGGTCGCAGCGGCCGTCGACTCGACGACCTTGTCCGCCGAGTCCTCCAACACGACCGCCTGCAACAACTCGCCCTCGCTCTGCAGCCGCAAGTACAACAACATCACCCACATGGGCGCCCACGACAGCGCCTTCCTGCGCGACGCCAGCACCCAGAACTCCATCGCCGGCAACCAGCACCGCAACGCCACCGTTGCCCTCAACTCGGGCCTGCGCCTGCTCCAGACCCAGGTCCACCTCGTCAACGGCACCTCGGGCAACGTCCTGCAGCTCTGCCACACCACCTGCAGCCTGCTGGACGCCGGCACCCTTGAGAACTGGCTCTCGGCCGTCAAAGACTGGATGGACAAGCACACCAACGAAGTCGTCACCATCCTCCTCGTCAACTCGGACAACCAGGCGGCCTCGGCCTTTGGCAAGGTCTTCGAGTCGTCCGGCATCGCAAAGTACGGCTACAAGCCCTCGTCGTCATCGGCCACCTCGAACTGGCCCACACTGCAGACCATGATCGACGCCGACACCCGTCTCGTCACCTTTGTCGCGTCCATCACCGCCGACGCCAACTACCCCTACCTGCTGCCCGAGTTCTCGTACGTCTTCGAGACGGACTACGAGGTCACCACGGCTGCCGGCTTCAACTGCACCATCGACCGCCCCTCGACCTACTCGTCCGCCACCGCCGCCGTCTCGGCCAACATGCTGCCCCTGATGAACCACTTCCAGTACCAGATCCTCGCCGCCGACATCCTCATCCCGGACGTCAGCGACATCGACATCACCAACTCGCCCAGCACCACCGCCGCCGGCGCCCTCGGCCTGCACGCCCGGACCTGCAAGGCGGAGTGGGGCGTCAAGCCCGTCTTCGTCCTCGTCGACTTCTTCGACAAGGGCCCGGCCATCGACGCCGCCGACTCGCTCAACGGCCTCTCGGAATTCGACATCTCGGGCCGCAGCAGCAGCAACAGCGCGACGGCCCGCTCGAGCAGTGCCAAGTCCGCCGGCAGGGCCCCCGGCATGGAGACGGGCGCCCTCGTCGCCTTCCTCGCGGCCGCCGTCTTCTTGTTCTAGGAGGCCCATCCGAGCGCTGGCTGAATGTTTTCTTGAACGTTTTCTTGAACGTTTTCTTGTTCAATTTCCCTGCGTAGAAAGCATGGAGAGCAGAGGATTTCGGACGAACACACTGAACCTATACCTGCTTCTTGTCTCTTCACTCTTCTCTCTTCTTCATATTCCTTTTTTTTTTTTTTTTTTTTTTTTTTTTTTTTACTGCGGAAAATGCATAGCGATGGCGTTTTGTATGAGCCGATGAGCCTTCGGCCGGCAGGGGACATGTGCAACAGAAATGTTCTACCACGACGAGCCTTCATGTTTTTGTGTTAGCCCCTTTTTCCTACAACTGTCTCATCATGAACCGGGACCCCGCGATTTGACGGACGGCGCGCTTGGACCCGAAGCCCTCTGGAGTGAGTAAGGGCCATAATGACGAATGACACCTCCCCCGCCGAGCGGAGGTTGGGACAGGAGTATTGATACGGGATGGAATATGGGCGTGGCATGAAGCCGTGGCCCTTGGCTATATCAAAAAGTAAAACACGCCCACGCTGCGATCGACGTTCCCTCTTGACCACATGTGATGATCGAGCAGGGCGCAGAGTTGTCTGTCTGCCCCTTTCCACGGTATTACACCGGCAGGGAAGCCGGCACATATACACACCATACCACATGTATGTGTCCCGGCCGCCCGGTAATTGGTGTGGTACATCTTCGGGAGAGCCGCAACTTCGACAGCAGCGGCAACCATGTCTTCCCCTCTCTCTCCTGCGAACGTATCAGATAACTAGCCCCCCCTTTCTGCGGGCGGCCTGGCTGGCTATGAGAGTTCCGGCTATCTCAGGACTGAAGCGTGCCAGGGCCCAGGGCTGAACAGGGCCGAACGGGAAACGCGGCCCTTTCATTTTATCGTTTTTTTTTTCCCCTTCAACCCTCCTCCTCTTCCTCCTCCTTCTTCTTCTTTCTTCTTGGACGAGTACACGTGTACGATGTTTCGCATCAGCATGTCACATCAACTCCAGGCCCTTCAAGCCAAACAAACCCCCAGGATCCCTGCCGCGCATCGGTGTTCGCCGCTGACGAGAACGTCAAGATCTCCTCTTTTGGGCCGCCTCCCAAACAGTGCGTATGGATTTGAGGCTCCGTCCTCGACGTCTGATCCTTGCCTTCGAACCTCCATCCCCCNCCCCCACCCCCGCCCTTCTTCCCCAAACGATGCGCCCCAACCACACGGCAAGCGATCATGAGGAAGAACCCACCCGCTACTCGTCTCAACGTGCCGCTAGCGCGTTCCTGGTTCCTGACTGCGCCCCCTGTCTGTCGTACGGAGATCGGGGCGTGCTCTGCTGTCGATCACGGATTAGATGGCGGCCTTTTCGAGCCGCCGTGTGCGGCCGAGACTTTGCCCCCTCCCTCTCGGAATTCCCAAACGGCTGGAACACACGATATGGGGGCCGCGGGAAAGCTTGTCCGATTCAACAACCCCCCGAGACTCGTTCCCCCTTCTCCCCTGGATCAGGAAGGAAATGAGCCCGAGAGGCTCGGGTGATCGGCAAGCCCTACTCTGCGGCCTGCGAAAGCTTGAATTTCCTCTTCTCGCCTCCACCTGCCCGCTTCCGCCTGGTTTATATAAGTCGTAGGGCGCCCGGCTACAGTTCTCCCATCGTCATCGTAGTACGGGTTCTCCCTCTTTGGATGCTCATATACGTCCCCCCCCNTTGCCCGTTCGTTTCTCATTCATTCGTTTCGATCTAGTCGACACTCAGGTTGCCGTGCAAGCTGCGCTTTTTTGACACAGTAACTTCTTATTTATTTATTGAAGAAAGAAAAGACAAAGAGCAAGTAACGAGGTCGTTGTGATATATATATATATACACATAGCCGCCAAGTAGTGAAACCAACGATACAGTCGACCGCCAACATGATCTACTCGCTCGCCCTCACGACGGTTCTCGCCACAGCCACCTTGACCCATGGCTTGACCGTGCCCGGCGCCTCGTCCGCCGGTTACGGTTTTGGCTACGGGATCCTGCCGAGGCAGCAGGATCCGGCCAAGTCGAGCTGCCTGAACTCAAACCTCATCCAGAGCGCCAGCAGCCTCACCGGCCAGGAGGCCGGGACTGAAGGAATCAAGGCGGGACAGGCCAAGTCACTGACGTACGTACCTTTTCCCTCCTCGGGTCGGGCAGTCCAGCAAAAAAAAAAAAAAAGGGGGTGTCGGGGCTAACACGGGACTTGAACCACCGTCAGCGACGCCAATAACTTCATCAACTTCTGCGACGGCCAAACCATCACCAATGGCAAGCAGATCGCGGCCGGGTCTTGCAGCGGCGTGCCCATGGGCAAGATCCCCGCGCAGAAGAACATGATCTCGGCCATCATCACGAACCCGCAGCCCGGCACCAAGCTCGAGGCTGGCAAGTCGTTCACCGTGTCGGTGCAGACGACGCACCTCAAGGCCGGCGTCTTCACCAACCCGACGACCAACTACTACACGGCGCCGCAGGACCTCGACAGCTCCGGCGACATCCTCGGCCACTGTCACGTGACGATCCAGAACATCGGCTCCTTCCAGTCGACGACGCCGCCGGACCCGGGCAAGTTCGCCTTCTTCAAGGGCGTCGACACCGACGGCGACGGCAAGGGACTGCTGCAGGCCACGGTCGACGGGGGCTTGCCGGTGGGCATATACCGCGTGTGCACCATGATGTCGGCGGCGAACCACCAGCCCGTCATCATGCCCGTAGCGCAGCGCGGCGCGCAGGACGACTGCACAAAGTTCGAGGTCACCGGC